>KN470615.1:26057-40977 GCA_000787095.1 Periophthalmodon schlosseri | reverse complement strand
CGCTCTTCAGTCTGCTCCTCACACTGATAAGAGAGGCCTGCTTCTTATGGAGGAGACTTCTTCACATTTTCCATCCAGCACACAGTCTGTTTCCTTGAGTTCATTCAGGGATCTGACATGTATCTCTTTGGGATGAGGCAGCTCTTGGCGCGGGGGTAATAACCGTCACTCAAAGAGCGCTGGTTTGACTTGAGCTGGGACTGCCAACGCCACACCTCCACCGACTTCTCCAAATCGGGAATTATGTCCGGTACCACTGTCTGTTCAACCAAAAACACTATAGTCTCCACAATCATGAGAAGGAACCAGCCCAGAGCCCCGACCCAGTATGAAGACCCCAGGTTAGAGAGGTGTCCACTGATCTCCGCTCGATGGTGGAAGGTGAACAACGACCAGCTGAAGAGGAAGAAGAAACCTGAAAGAAAAATACAAACACAGATATAATGCAGATCAAACTTTGTAGTAACTTTCTACACTGTTTGAAATTACACTTGATACAAACTAACAGCCAAAAGTTTGGACACACCCTCTCATTCATTTTTTTTCTTTTTATTTTACTACTTTCTACGTTTTAAATACAAACAGAAGACATCAAATATATGAAGCAAGTATATGGAATAAACAGAAGACATCAAATATATGAAGCAAGATATATGGAATAACTACAGTTTTTTTAAATATATATTTTATATTCAAATCCTCAAAGTAGCCACCCTTTGCTTTGATGAAAAATATTTAGTAGAGTTATTTAACTTTTTTCCTTTGCTACATAATTCCATTGTTATGGCCCCAGGCCTCCAGCTCCTCCTACAGAAATATGTGTGGAGTCCCTGTTCCTCTTTCTGTGTGCCAGCCTTGATCCGACAGACTTCGCCTGCGATTGGTGCATTGATCCCAAGCTGGCACCTGATTGGCTCCTCCTATCTGCTGATTGGTGCGACGCTCTAGAGCCTGGCTACTCCTGGGCCTTCACCTGCAGCAGCCACACCTTTAACCTTATTTCTGCCTGTGAACAGTGTGCCACTTTTGCTTTGTGTCTCCTGTGTAGTTTTTGTAAATTTTTAACTTGAGACACTTGCAGTCTTTGAGACTTAGTTCTAAGACTGATTTGTTATTGTAATTATGTACTTTATTAGCTTTATTACTTTTAGTTATACATTGAACTACTCTGTTAAGAGCCTCTTTTTGTTGGTTTTACCTTAACATTCCTAAATTAGAACTTTAGTTTCTTCCCTTGTCCTGAGCTGAGCTGGGTTGTAACATTCATACATATGTTGCTTCATATATTTGATGTCTTTCTTATGTATAAAATGTAGTAGCAGTAAAAATAAAGAAAACAAAACTTTGAATGAGAGGGTGTGTCCACACTGTTGACTGGTAGTGTATATCGGTTTCCTGTAACTTAAAGGTTCACTGCGGAACTTTTCTGGCAGGAGATATGCCACCTGATTTTCTCAGTGAAAATGTTACTGCTCTGCCTGGAATGCTCCACAGTATGGCATTAATCATATCTTGTATTGTCTCGTACTTATTTAAGCGTTGGTGTTTACAAATAAAAATACTCTCCAAGATATGTGCTGTTACTGTGTGTGGGGTTGCCTTTTTGCAGATCTGACCAGTAACTTGACTTGGTGGCATCATCTGCATCTCCATGGAGACAAGCAGTGCATCTTTAATCATGCCTTCTCAATACATTTTTTTTTTCATTTAACCAGAATGTATTAATTTATGAGAAAAAAGTTGGGTATTTCAGCTTCAATATTACATAAATATTAGTTAGATATTATAATATTTATTCCCTTTAGCGCCACATACTGAAAACTGAGTATTTTTCAGTCCTGTACCATCTCCTGTCTTTTAAATGTGCTACAAACCTGTGGAGATCATGGTGAGCAGCAGCAGAGTGGTCGGGTACAGAGCTTGGCCCGCCATCAACAGAGAGCGAGTGTTGGAGTAAGAGCGCACTGTCTCTGATGTCCAGCAGAGGGCGAACACCAGGCACAGGGCCCCAGTGCTCAGAGCCATCAGGAAGGAGAGCACGGCAAAGACCCGCTCGACCTCTAAGGCTGCAACACAACAAGAGAAAGTGGGTTCGGTGAAGGTGTCTGGTTTTGTTTTGTTTAAATTAAAAAAATAAAGGAAAGGGAAAAATTTCACATACAAAAACGTAATAATAATCCATCCATGCGCCAGTCTTTATAGTTCAAACGCATGTGACCGTCTTTTGGGTTGTGCACACAGACCATAGAAGAAAGGTTCCACAGGAAACACAGGAAAAATATTTTACATAACAAAGTTTGCCCTCATGATAACAATAAGGGTGTATAAGGCTGGGCATGTTTACAATTACTCAACCAGAAATTCTGCAGGGAAAGTCTTTAATCGATGTTTAAACCATTTTAAAATATACATTAGAATTACATTTACAGATAGTTTGACCAATGTACAATAATGACCGTCAATATTGCTTATTTTGAATGACAGGGAAACAGCAAGAACCAGTTTAAAATCCTATTTACTTTACAACTAACAGCTGGTGTGTAGTGTAGAAACGTGCTGCTTTTGGACAACACCAACAAAGTCTGCAGGCATCTTTAAAACCGCAGTTTGAAAATCCAGTAATAATGTGGAAGGGGGTTGGTGGGTGGGGCATTACAAAAGAAAAGTCACTCCTTGTTGTATAACTTTAACCACTTATAACTCATAACTAAACCTTAATTAGTCTTTATGAAGAATGAGCAAAGACTTTATTTATAATTAAGAAAAGGGCCCATATTATGCTATTCTCTGATCTGTGTTATAAACAGACCCGGTGTTGTGTTTTGATTCATTCACACATTTAACACACAAACCCTGCATGTTTAGACTGAGTTCTTCTCTCAAACAAAAAACCCTCTGTTCCACCTCATGATGTCATATGGTAATACATGAAGTTTTTAAACTCCAGACACCTTCACTCGAATCATTTGGATGATTTCAGCCCTGGAATTTCCAGTCTCTACTGAACAAAAGGTAAAAGGAACTGTTAACTTGAAAAATCACTTCATGAAATCACCAGGTGGAACAGAGCATTTTGAGCTTTGGAGATGTGGACAAACTAATATGTGTGAATGAAACAAAACACAACTCCAGGTATGTTTTTGAGGAGGTAACAACATTATAACATGACAAGAGTCAGTTTTGCGTAATATAGGACCTGATAAGAATAATTAAGGTTTAATAAGTACTACTATTAAAGGGTTAGGAGTTACTTAGGGTATTAATTAAACTAAACCTGAATCTTTTAGCCTTTAGTCTAATAACTTGTGAACGTGACTCATAACGTTACATAATACTTTATATCACATTATACAACAAAGATTCAGGCTCGGTCTGAAGGCGCATTCGAGATTCAAAGGGCCGCAGACATAAAACGCTTCCATTAAGTTGCATTATTTTAGGCACCTGAAATGTAGACCCGGACCTGCGAAGATCTGAGCTAAAAGTTCACCTACAAAAACTGCCCTTTATTAGAAGCTTCAACTCAAAGAATGCAACCGCAGCAGGCTTAAACTTGTTCCACCGGCTGGAAAACTCTTTTGCAACCCACCACTGCTCCCCGTAAGCATTCTGCCCAGAGGTCTGCCTGAAAACCGATCTGCTCTGAGCTTTCACCCACTTCGCTCCCTTCGCAAACACCTTGTGCATGATAAACACCGCTCTTTGCCTCCAACATTTACTACTTCATGTTCACGTTGTGTTGCCGGCCCGAGCTGTCGGCGCCGGCACCTGACGAGGACAAAATGAACTTGACGGGAGGTGAGGTGAGGAGGAGGAGGAGGTGCTCGCTTACCATTGAAGACGGTGCCATCTCCGCTATTAATCAGGTCAGTTTTGGTGCTATTCCATTGCACTGTCCATAGTCCCCGGTTGTCCAGCCAGAATGGAGTCCAAATGGCATAGCAGACACACAGGCAGCCCGCCAACCCCACGCACGACTGGGCCAATCGAAAGCGGCTGATGGGGTCGTCAAGCTCCAACAACTTCATTTTGAGCTTAAACTGCAGCAGAAAAAAATAAGTATGCTGTATATTTAAGCCAATAATTTACAGTAACAATATCTGAATAGACTTACCTCTTCCAAAGCCACAGCCAGAAAAATCTAAACAACTGTAATAATTATAACACTGGTTCTGCTTTGCAATGCTGTCCCACTGTAGTCTGAGAGCGTTCAACGGGCTCTTTTGTAAACTCCGCCCACATAATACCAACGGAACTTCCCCTAGCCGTCAGCGAAGTTTCCTGAGGAGGTCTCCGCTGAAGCCCACGCACTGTAATGAAAGTGAAAAAGACAGTAACTGCGCAAACAACAGGGAGGTTTTGATGATAACAACAAAGATCAGTTGCAGGCCGTGTAGTGTTAGATAAACAGGAGAATGAGTTATGTAATACAAGGCTTTAACTAAACACAGGTGTGATGTCTAAACTGGGACTACACCAGGTTTTAACATGAAGTAAGACAGGTCTAGAACAGGTCTAGAACAGGTCTAAACCAGGCGCTACATTCGTGTAAATCCGTCCAGACATGTTGAGTTTAACATGTAACTCAGAGTAAACAAGAATCTGTGGTTGAAATAAGGAACTAAAAATTGCAAACTTATGAATATGAATAATTCAAACTTAAACCAACAAATGTATTATCATTCTCGGCACTTTATTTTAAAACAATAAAAAAAACATATCTAGTTTGTTGTCAACCTATTTTCTTATAAACTGCTATTGTTTTAAGTCAAAACCAAGAAAGCTTTTTTTGTTTTTTCTCATTTGTTCAACTGTCCTGGTCCCACTTGTTATTTACTTACTATTTAATTTAATTTAATTTTTTTAAATTTTATTTATTTTTTATGTTTTATTTTATGTTTTAATTTATATTAATCTGTATCTATTTATTTATTTATTTATTAATGTATTAATTTATTTTGTAGACATGTTAAGTCATTCTGCTGTATAAGGTGGGTTTTAGTGAGTCTGAGCAGAGGAAGATTCACAACATAAAATTGATTCTTTTGTTCTGTTTGACCGGCTCATCAGGTCCACCTTTCTGTTATTAGTTTGTTTTTGGGAACGGGAGAGTTTTGGGCATTTTAAAGTAAATTAAAATGAACTTAAAATAAAAACTATTTAACTTTTTGCAACCCTGTGTATGTTTGGTTCACCCGGGTCGTAACAATCCGGATCTGAGCCAACGACCCACCTTCTCTACGAGTTAAGGAACTATTTTGATTTGCGGGGGAACACCAGCTGTGGCCATAGACTATATATGGTCATTGTGGCTGAATGATTTCCCCACGTCATGTAAAATACAACACCTTCACTTTCCTTTTGAGTCATGGAACAAGCCCACTGTCCTGAAAGCTGCCATCTCCTTATTTGCCCTCTTAAAGGTCCTGTATTACACAAATGGGTTCTTCTGACCTTTAAGTCATGTTATAATGTTGTTACCTCACCTGGTTTGTGCGTTAAACATGTGTGAATGAAACAAAACACAACTCCAGGTGTGTTTGTGATGAGGAAACGGCACTATAACATAGCGTAACACGGGCCCTTTAATCTCTGTACACAAAATCACACAAGCTTCTCTTATGAATTAGAATGTATTTTAAGATTTCACGGACAAAACAAATCTTCGAAACAATATCCCCCCCCCAAAAAAAAATAAAGTGCGTGTTGGCACAAGGCATCCAAAATAGTTTTAATACAATTTTGGTCAAGTTTTTCCATGTGGTAATGTGTTAGCACTTGAAGATAGGGCAGCACAATATAAAACACATTTATTATCATCATTAATAAAAGTGATATGGACAAGCTAAGCAAATGTAATAAGAGTACCGTATTTTCTGGAGTATAAGTCGCACCAGCCAAAAAATGCATAATAATGAAGAAAAAAACATATATTTCACATATAAGTCGCATCTGAGTATAAGTCGCACCCCCGGCCAAACTATGAAAAAAAGTGCGACTTATAGTCCGGAAAATACGGTAATAATAAAATGCATTGTCTTGTCCTGTAATCCAAAAAATACACAAAAACGTCTAGGCCAGTTTTTTTTTTTCAGTCTTTACAACAAAAATGCCAAATTTACATATTTTGTCAGTTTTTGTGATAAAACATATGCATTAGACTTTTTGAGAAGTGCAAAAATATGAAATACTTGCCAACAGCAATAAAAGAAGATTTTACTTATATAGTGCCGCCCTAAAAACGGAAATCCTTCTCTTTAAGAAGTACAATAGCCATAGGTCATCTGCCAGTTCGCTTCTGGAAATCCCACATTAAAGCAGCCCGTGTGTCTCATTATCTACTCGTGTCACTTTATATCTCTCTTTCTCTGTCTGCCTTTGGTTATTATTCCTCCTCTTCTCTTCACCGCGCGATCAGAACCGACCTCGTGTCAAGAGTCTTTTCAGAGTAAACAACTACAAACTTGAGAGGCGTTCAGACAAAAATAATCCTCCCGGTAGCTTACTTCCTGGCTTTTTGTAGCAGCGCCTGAAATCCGTCGAGAATCTGCGGGTCGTCCCCGGCTGTAAGTTCTGGGGTGTTTTTCCGCAGCCAATCAGAATCCCTCATTTGGTGTCGCAGCGTACCAATCAGAGCGTCCAGTCTGTCGTTGGCCAGAGGGGTGCCGTTCTCTCTCAAAGTGTCTGGTGACTTGCTTCGCGGAGATGGGAGAGAATTGACAAACGCGGAATTGTTGGAATCGCAGTTATCTGCTTTGGCTGGTTTTCCAAGTTCCTCAATGGGCCTTTTGATGGAGCTGGAGCCGGGGCAGGATTGCGTCTCTTCGATTTCTTTCAGCGCGTCTTTAAATCGCCTCAGGCCTGAAAAAGCAGAGCAAATGAGCGACTATTAACAAATCTATAAGCGGTATAAAAGAAAATTGTTGTCTAAAGTTAACAAAAAGTGTAATTGTGTTTAAATTGTAAAATGGGGCATAGACGCAGAAATAATAAGTCTTTTGAACTCAAATCTGACGAGGACACGGGACGTATTCAACACCGACCGAGCTCTAGGTGGCGCTGTCGGTCTGCAAACACAATGCGGAACCATCCCGGGGTGGAGCAGGAGAAGGCCTGGCCACAGCTCAGCACCACTTTGTGTCTGAGGAAGCACCTCCAGAGGGAAAGCTCATCCTCGAACGTGAACTCCCTCAGGTACTGCAAGAAATACATCGATGAAGATAGTAAGTGTCCAGGTACAACATTATAATATGCATTTTTATATAGAATTATTTAGAGCAGTGGTTCTCAGTCTTTTCACACCAAGTACCACCAATGAAACCCACGTAGCACCACCAAGTCCTACCTAGTAACACCTATAACAGGACTATACCAGGTCTAAACTAGGGCTAAACCAGGTCTAAAATGGGACTACACCATTGCTACAACAGTTTAACCCAAAGTAGGACGAAATGTGGATCTAACTGAGTCTAATCGAGTTAGAACCGCAGAGGAATCCGTGTACCACTAGAGGGAGCCCCACAGTTTGAGAACCACTGATTTAGAGAAATCTACACACTATTAACTACTAGAGCGGGACAATGGCAGTAAGTAACTGTAATGAGCCTTACCTTCCTGAGGTCAGCCCACACAAACAAAGCCGCGGGCCTGTCCAAGAACGGGATCCCTAAACTCTTAAGCTCCTTTGTCAACAGACTGTGAGAGCTCTTCAGCCTGCTTCTGTTTTCAGGCAGGAATTCATTGTTGATCCATTCTAGACAAGTAACAAAATGCTAAGAGTTAAACAGCAATAAGGCAGTACACCGCTATTGATACTTTGTAGATCGTCTGAAAACTCAACAGAAGATACAAAATGGATTTAAACCAAACATTTTCAGGAGCCTGTGGTCAATACGAGCGTTCATAATCCTGTTTAGGTGTTTGATTTTCAACAAAAAAGTGAGAAACTGCACAAATCAGCCCAAATCATCTCACCAACTAAGTCAGTTCTTGTGTTAAAACAACTCAGATTAAAGTCTAACAAGCCTCAGACAGAGCAGTGCCTCTAGTTACCCCAGGGAATGTTGACGACATCAGCTGCAAAGTGTCAATACTGCATAATATTTACCTCGATCCTGCAACAGCTGTGCGACCTGGTGCTGAGTAGGTCCAGGGATCCCGTGGAAGGAGCCGAGCTGAGCCAAAGCTTCAACCAGCTCCGTGTTCTCCGTGTACAAGGTGCCTATGCGGATCCCTGCCATAGCAAAGTCCTGAAAGGGGCAAAAATGTAGTGTCAGAATACTGTAATATGCAAAATGTGTACATAAAAAACCCAAAAAACACAAGAACAACAAACGTTTTCGGTGTTTTTAATCATTTTGAGCCTGTAGTTTATAGAAGCAAACATGGAATTTACGTCTAACTCTCACCTCAAAACAGGTAATGTTAAGGCTAAGGTACATTTTACTGTCCCCATAGGAAAATCTGTCCTCTGCATTTGACGCTGTTAGACCAGAGCAACCTGGCAGGAGCTGTGGGCGCCCAGGGACCCATCTGTGGCGTAATACGGGCCCTTTAACAAACACCCCAATACAGGCTTAGAATTTACCATTTCATCTAATCCTCCAGCTAAGGTAGTTTTGACCTAGACTATTATCTGATCTATGTTATAATGTTGTTTCCTCATCAAAAACATAGCTGGAGTTGTGTTTTGTTTCATTCACACATGTTTAACACACAAATCCTGCGTATTTAGGCTGAGTTTGAGCTTTGGAGATGTAGACAGACTAATAATAAAGAGTTACTCAGACATGTGTGAATGAACAAAACACAGCTCCGGGTGTGTTTTTGAGGCTTAAAGCTCAATCAAAGAGTCAATTTTTGCGTAATATAGGACCTTTAAAGCTTGTAGGGGGGTAGGACATTTACCTTACTCATCCCCCACATCACATGAGTCCTCTGAGGGTCAGGCAAACTGCAAAAACATTAACGAGACTGGTTATAAATGTGTTTAAGATGTATTTAACCTCCTGAGGCCTGCGTCCTCATATGTGGACAACACATTTTGGGTCGTCTAGGCCACAATACAATTTTTTTCTCTACAAGGTCCTGGTGTCACATATGAGGCCATTAAACTGCCACTTAGGATGACAGAAAACTGCCACTTAGTGACGACAGAAGAGTTTAACACATTATAGTTTAGATTCAAGATGGACTTTGTTAAAGGCTCATGTCTTCACCTGTTAGAAGCTCTTCAAATGAGACACATTTTGTTTTTACTCAGGAACAATGTTGCTGTGATCAGGCACTTAACAAATAGTTTTTGCAAATCATTATTTAAATGTGACTTTATTGTTTTTTATCAGAATGATTAAAACGTACAACGAATGTCCTCATATGTGGACATCATTTTTCTCATAATGTAAGAAGATAATTCTTTGTTTTTACTCTCATCAGCTCCAGTCAGACCAAAGAACAAAGAGAAAAAATGAATAAAGCCATGAAGAGTTCAGGTCTCAGGAGGTTAAATGCTACAAAAATCCTGAATTCCCATTTTACCTTTCCATGTTAAGGACACTTGAAAATATTGCCGATTCGTCGAAGATTGTCAGCATATACACCTCATCCACAATGACGTGGAGTTCGTTTCTAGTGGAACATGACAGACGTTAATACATACAACACAATCAGGCAAATAAAGTATCAAAGTATACGCTTCACGATAAAAACGCAAATATACTGTAAATTTGAAGAGCTCAATCCAAGCGTAGAATGGGTCCCTGCGCGCGCACTGTCTGTATAAAAGCCCTGTGGTTTATAGTTACAGCAGTTCAGCGCCCGACCAGCTCTCACCAGAGGGACATCGTTTAGTAAACAATGGCTGGTGCAGGACACTTCTTGGCACATGGCTGCACTTAACCATAATAGAGCGGGAGGTGATAAAACTGCATCAGGAGCACTTGTTATTCCACGCACAGGTCAGAGCGCAGGGCCATAAAACAAAGAGTTTAAAGGGGATGGATGCCGCGCCGTAGACAGAGTTAAAGGGGAGGTTTAGGCCCGGGTAAAACGTATTAGGTTTTCAAAAACATGGATAACCTGATACTAAATGAGAAGTAAAACTGGTGTATCTACATCCATCTGTTTTCTTCTGCTTATTCGGGGCTGGGTCACGGAGGCAGCAGTCTAAGCAGGGACTCCCAGACTTCCCTCACCCCAGACACTTCCCCGGCGATCCCAGTATATATAGTAAATACTTATTTGAACAAGTCTTTATAGTAACTACAGTTTTAATAGCCTTAATAAACCACAAACAAAGACTTACTTCATAATGAACAAATTGTGTATCAAGGATGATTCAGGCTTAGGAGCTACTTAATTAATGCTCTAACCATAACTTCTAACCCTGACCCTTAATGAAGCAGTTACTAAGCCTAAGTCATTCTTAATAAATTATTGGTTCGCTATGAATTAAGTGGTACTAAGCGGTACATGTTTCAAAATCAGTATTTAGTAAATGGTCAAATTTTTATACAGCGCTTTTCCACCTTCAAGGCACTAAAAACGCTTTACATCAAGGAACCGCTCACCCATTCACACACACATTCACACACACATTCATACACACAGACACTGGGGGCGAGGTGGGTTAAGTGTCTTTCCCAAGGACACAACGACAGCATTCATCTGCGGAAGGTGGAATCGCACCGTGAACCTGTGGGTCAGTGGATGCGAGCGCTCAACCAACGATGTTTATGTCAAAAGCGGGATTCGAAACGCCAACCTTCGGATCAGCGGACAGTGGACAGTGGACTCTACCAACTGTGCCTTTACTTTAGTATCAAAATTGAGACGTTATAATACGACAGCACCAAAACATACACAGCTGTACCTTTTGGCAAACTCTAAGAAGGCGTTTATCTCTGTGTGAGTGTAGATCTCAGCCAGAGGATTGTGTGGATTCATCAGGATGACAGCTCGGATTGTAATTCCCTGCCAAAGTCATTGAAGGTTAATTAAATTGTATTAATAGAGGTTAAAAGTCAAAGAACTAAAGGTGAAGTGAAGCAAGGTAAGTATTTGCAAAAGTTACCTCTTGTTTTGCTCTCTTCAGTCCTTCCTCCAGTTTGTCAACGGTCAGATGGAACGGTCGACAGCCACTTTCATTTTCCTTTAAAGATACAAAACATATTAAATCCAGTCTGAAGTTAAACACACAAAACAAAACTTGCATCCGTACCTCGCAGTCCAAAGGCACGTGAAAGAGTTTAACATCGGCGTACAGCTCCAGGTCCTCCGTGATCACGCCGTAGAACGGGGTGGGGATGAGAATGGCGTCTGTTAAATACATACAACTCAGTAATCGCGTAACAGAGGGAGTACGAATACTTCTGAGCCAATCAAGTGTAGTGTAAGGTACCTTTAGGATCACAGATCACCGTGGCAACACATGAAAAGAGGGAGCCACAGCCGTTCATCACCACCACCTGCAACACACACACATCCAGCACGTTTAATGTGACAGGTCTGAGAAGTACACGGCAGTGATTCATCAAATGGTGTCAGATGAGTTGTCAGATGAGCAGCTATGAGTGCGGACCACGTAATTACAGTGAAAATGTGTTTGGTGCAACCTATCACTTAGTAAACATTTTCAGCATATTAAATAATTGACATGGTAAATAGTCATGTTTTTCTATAGCACTTTTCCACCTTCAAGACTCTCAAAGCGCTTTACATCAAGGAACCACTCACCCACTCACCCACTCACCCACTCACCCATTCACACACTGATACACCAGTGTACGCAGACGATGTGTACGTGAGAGTGGGATTTGAACCACCAACCTTCAGATTAGAGGACAAACACTCTACCAACTGAGCTACTGTCCCACATGTTTTCTGACAGGGGTCGACAACCCGCAGCTCGGGAGCCACATGCGGCTCTTTGATCCTTATTCTGCGGCTCCGTGTGGCTTGGGAAAACAGTAATAGTATTTAATTGAAGTGTATTTTATTTGTGTTAGTTCTTTTTTTTAATTGTAGTTCTAAATTGGAAGATTATTGTGATCTTAAAATATTAAAATAAAATAATATTTTATTATTTTTCGTTGCTCAAAATAAGCGCCACACTCGCGGAAGCCGATTTACCCGCCAAAACACCGTTTATCCAGGCTCCGCTACACGCTCCCAAAGCCCAAAGACGACATAAGGATCACGGCTCGTGACAGTTTTTGTTTGCTACATGGATAATTTAAACTCAGCTTTTTAATTCATTCAAAAGAGACCTTCAACTTGGCATGTTTTTTTTTTGTTATTATTTTTTAGGAGCTCAAAATGTTCAAAATGTGTTCATTACATAAATAAAATTTAATTTTCTCTGTAGCACTTCATGGATTTCATAAGCAACACACTAGAGTTGTTTAGACACAGAGCAAAGGTAAAAAAAAAAACAATATATACAGTGTTATCTTCATTTTAGACGTCAAAAAGTATTTGCGGCTCCCAGTGTTTTCTTTTCCGTGGAAACCGGGTCCAAATGGCTCTTTGGGTGTTAAAAACCCCTGTTCTATACGGAGGCACTTTTGACATAATATTATGTAATAGGTGGTGATTCGTAGTTTAGGCCACTGACCTTATGCTGGTGGTTCCCCTTTTGTGTTATGCCCTTTTGCCCCACACACATGCAGTAGCACTATGATTCACTTTTCTGTGGTTTCTGTGGTGTGTTATGTTACGGTGGTGTAAGAAGTTCTCAATTTTGTTTCACAGGTAAAAGCACACATACCGAAGCAAAAAAATACTCAAGTAAAAGTAAAAGTATCACATGAAAAAATCTATTTGAGTAAAAGTATTAAAGTACCTGTTTAAAAATGGACTTAAAGAGTAAAAAGTAAAAGTATTTCGCACAGATTTGGAGATGCAATGAAGCTTTAAACGTAGTGATTTTGATAAAGATTTGTGCTGAATTTTGATCAACAGAAACAACCGAATCGATAATTTTTTTCCTAGCTGTTTTTATTTGTATATTCTTGTTTGCTCAAACTCTGAACGTGTTAAAAATAAACTCTCAGCCTTTTCAGTAGGTCTCAAACAAAACAAAAAACTTTTTCTTTTCAGCCCTGTTAAAAAAATGCAGTGGAGTAGAAAGTACAGATACTTTCTCTCAAAGATAATGAAGTAAAAGTAAAACGTATCCACTTTAAAATGTACTTAAGTATAAATTTTAGGTATCTGTACTTTACTTAAGTACAGTACTTTACTACTTTTACTCCGTTACGTTGCACCACTTATTAAGCACAACCATAACACTCACATTATCGGCCTTTAGTGGGCGCGGAGAACAGCAATAGTCGGTCAAGAATCGTGCCACCTCCTCCCTCAGGCTGAAAACAACAGACAGTACAACTTAATTATTCATGTAAATCCTGTCCAAAGTGAGCGCAGATGAGATCATAAAATCTTACAATTTGTGTCCCGTCCAGTCTCCGTACTGCAGCAAGGACGAGTTAATAAGTAGCATGTCAGGCTTGGTCAGCTGCAAATAAAAAAAACACTGCATTTATTTACTTTTTTATATTTATTATTATTATTCACTCGTTGATTTTAATCGCGTATAATTTCTCTTACGCGCTTGAGCAGGAGATCGTAACACAGCTTGTTCTCGCTTGTGCCAAGGTTTACAATGCCCTGGGATAGAGTCATAATAATAATAATAATAAAACAGTTACATGGTTGTGTTTGAAGCTTGCAGCAGCGTAGACGCACTTACACTGGGGTTATCGGTCTCGTGGTATCTGTCCACCCCATACTGGAGAAATCCCTCCTGGAGAATCCCCTGGTGCTGTCGGATAGTGTTCCCTCTATTAGACAGATAAGCGCTGTGTTGTGCGCTCGCCGTGTCCTTTGCGCTTTCACGCGGCTTGACAGACGCGTGTGTCTTTTTACTCTGACCGTCGGGAAGACGCCGCTGAGACACGAACGCGGCCGACGCCGTCCCCGGATCGTCCGTCGGCTCGTCTCCGGTCGTCCTCGCCCCTCGCCCGGTCGCCCCTAGCGTCCCCGTGAGCATGCCGAAGAGGCGGAGCTCGTGCTGCCTCTCCTTCTCTGCCCTCTGCTCCTCCCTCTGCTCCCTCCTCTCCTCCGCCTGCAGCTCCCTCTCCAGTCGCGCCTCTTCCAAAGACAGCAGGCGCTCCTCTGTGACCTGCTGCCACTTCAGGAAGCTCACCAAGGCCCGGTCCAGGCCTTTGTGGTTTGCAGCGGAACTGGCTTTGTTGCCGTGCCTGGCTTTAGCCGCCCCCTTTCGCTTCTTGGGCCTTACACTAGATAAGGTGTAATAGGGTGCCTCGGTGAAGTGTCGCTCTTGTGATACGGAGCCGGTCTGTGTCCCTGTGGCTGAGCAAGATGAGTTCGCGTCACTTAAACCTGCAGATAGAAAAAGATATGAGTTAGACATAATCTGTACTGGCAACACTGTGGCTGTTTTATTTTAACTATTATTTTTCCTATATTATTACTATTATCATCACGTTTTACTAGTGTGTTTTGTATATAGTGTTTTTTGTTCAGCTGTGTCCAAGTCATTTCCCTCACTTAAAGGTAAATAAGATTTGGCTAAGTTTATTTCAGTCTGTTAAATAAAGTCTACTACCACCGCAGACAATCACTTTAACTTTTAATGACTATCATAAACTCCATTATTAGAGAGGAATACGTAAATAAATAATACAATTATATCTAAAACCAGAACTACCGTTCAGTGAAAAGTGTTGTATAAAAACTCCCCCACACAGTGTAGGACAAAAGAGCAAACAACCTGAAGGTGAAATGGTTGGCGTTACAGGTCTGTCCTCTTGACCTGTTGCCTCCTCCTGGCCTGTCACAGACTGCACATCTGTCTCCTGGTCATCTCCTGACCCGTAGTACATCTCTGGGGGGGCCA
>KN470615.1:5826-25980 GCA_000787095.1 Periophthalmodon schlosseri | reverse complement strand
TTATGTCCAGAGGATCTTGTTTGAGCGGGTGACCGAAGAGAAAGCCCCCAGTGGAGGGTGGGCCAAAGGAGCTGGCGGGCACAGTGGTGTGGTAGCCCTCTGCGCCCCCCTGGTTTGGGTATATGTGTTGAGCTACGACAGTGCCGCCCATAGAGGAGTAGGTGATGGACGGGCGGCTGGTCAGCACTCTGTCAATTACGTCAAAGAACTTCCATGAGCGCGTTTTGTGGTTGTCTTTAATGCGCCTGTACTCCAGCCTCATCTTCTTGATCTTCTCCCTGCACTGGTCCCCGGTTCTGTAGACGCCCCTCTCCTGCAGCGCGCGGGCGATGCGGTCAAAGACGCGCTGGTTGCGCAGGGAGCTCTCCAGCTCCAGCTGCACCGTGTCATCGGACCAAAGCTGAAGCAGCTCCACTATCTCCGGGTCCGTCCAGTTACTGCCCCGCTCGTGCTTTTTGTTGCGAAAGTCCATCTTTGTCACTCACACGTGCTCTGCAGAAATAAACAAGTGTGGTGAGCTTCACATCAAACTCCGAAAGACAAAACTGATGATAAACTGCACGTGTTGTCATGGTGACACATTTTATGAGTTCAATGATAAAATGTAGTACCTAATGCTAAAGCTTCGTCTCCCGTGAATCAAACAGCTCATAAACAAACCCGCGCGCTCCTGAAACCTGCCCGCAGCCTTCAGTCCTCGTGCTCCATGTTCTAACCCGGCTTGGACTGGTTTGGTCCGACACGGCTTTGTTCAGACCCGTGCTAGGTTACATTCATTCTTAACGAATATTTATCAGAACTTGTTAAAATGGGAACTGGACGCGTAGAAAAATATCTACATCCGGGTTGACAGCACATGCGTGCTGTTCTATTCCGGGATAACTTTGGTCCGTGTTAGCTTGTGAAAGCGAGCTGTTTTCACTTCTTCCAGGCTGTGGCGGTGTAGAAGCAGGCGAGTCAGACCTACCTCCCAGGGATCTGTGATTCACACTCATGACCAGGAGATGGAGCCAAAAGCTTAATAACAAACCAGCACGCGCGCTTCACGAGGGGCGCGCGTTTTAAGTCACGGCTCAGCCTGACGTCTTCATTATTTCATACAAAGACATGTCAGCGGTGTGATTATGGCCACAGGCTCATCGCTCAGTGGACTCGTGCACTGTTCAAAGAACAGATTCGGACTTGTTTTAGAAAATGAAATATTTTTTTCTCAAACACAGACGGGAACTGAGACAGAAGATTAAATGATCTTTTCATAAACATAAACAAGAGCCTTGGCTGAATATTCATAATTATATTAAATTAGATGTTCATCATAGGTTTCCGATCACAGCCCAAACCTCTTTAAAAACTAAACAAAGGCGTAGTGATAATTTAATTAACATCAAATATTTGAGAATAATGAACAGTACAGTACACCGCCCTCTCGGGTTGCGGTGGTAAATAAATCTAGCTCACTCTACTACCGCTGCTTTTTAAACGTGACGTATTTCCTGGAGAAAAGGCTTGTGGCAGTTTGTTGTCACCTCGTCCAGTAAGAATCCGCGGTACTATGAGCACGCGAGCCCTTCATCATTTCTTTATTGTTCGCGCATCAGATGTGTCGTTTATTGTAGGGGCCGATGCTTTTAGACGCGCAAACTCCCAGAAGCGACTAAAGAAATAAGATCTGCTCTAAAGCGATGCGTTTGAACATGAAAACGCGTGGAAACTGCTCGCGCTTTTTGTGCGAAGGTAGATAGTTGTCTCCGCCGACACTTTTGGGGAATAATGGGCGTGCACGGGTAGCAGTCGTGCGTCTTGGTTTTCTTGAGCAAAGCGCGGGTACCGGCTTGGATATAAAGTTCACAGAGCGCTGCAAAAAGAAAACACTTCTTCACCCGGAGGAGCGCGGAGGAAAGAGGAGACGAGATGATGTGGAGGCATGATGTTCTGTCCATCTGATCCACATCGCTACGGTATGGCACCTGCTCACGAAAAGTGCGAGTGGCTGGGAATATCATGAACCGGAGTCCTGAACGTATCTTTTGACAAATTTATGTGTTTTGTAATGAGTCTTTTGGCACATTGTAGTTATTTAGGCTATTGGGTCACGTGTTTCCTTAGGTTAGGTCCCCTTGTTTTATTTCTAAAGCAGATCTTTTATTTACAACTGGCAAGATAAGCTTTCATATCAGTTTGCGTGCTGTTTTCTACCCGTCTTTTCCTTTTCGTTTTATCAGGGCGCGTGCGTAACTCCAGATTGTTACCGTAACCTATACGTTCATTTTATTTCTTTTCATTTTCCTGTTTACAAACCAAAAACACGGGGTTGTCCTGCTTTTCCAAGTGTTTCAAGTACTTTGTAGGCACTGTAGCTGTTACTGTACCTTCTCCATACGCGCTCCCGTTGTGGCTTGCACTGGATATGAAACACCCAAGGTCAGAACAGTTCAAAACAGCAGCCTGAAACATCTCTTTTCAAAAGGATTACACCACCTCGCTCTCTGCACAAAAATAGCGTATATAAATGGAAGCTTTTGTGTTTTTTTTTAACAGAGCATAGCTGAGCCCGGCCAGCATTGAACTTGATATCATGTGTTCTGCCTTGAATGCGTTTTATTTCTACAAGTTCTCTCCTGTAGATCGTGTCTGCTCTTCGCTTTGCTTCTCATCTCCACCACCGATGATGCCCCGTCTGCTCCCAGCACGTTAGACTGGTCTTTGCACACTTTCTTTGCAATCACACTATAATTTTCCCCCCATCTCCGGAGAATACATGACCAGCAGTGTTACTTAACCGATGTGGCGGTTTTCTCCAGTGGCTTTTCTGAGGCCGGCCCAGAGCACAGTGTGGGTGTCACTTTGGCACTTGGTAACACTGAAATGGAGTTGGAGTACTGCATATGGTTCGTCCGGCTCCGCGCTCGTCGGCACAAGTGGAAATGATCTATTTTGGTCCGAAAGTGTCATTTGAAACTAAGGAGTGTTAAAAGCGAAGAGAACTTTGGCCGCACCGTGGCGTAGCCGTTGGTGCTTGTGCCCTACAGCAACGAGGTATCTGGTTTGTGCAAAGAAATGAATAAAAGTGGTTCCTCCTGAGGCCGGGACTCGCTTGTGAAAGTTTCTGAATCTTAGTGGGGTATTCCTGGTTGAACAAAGGTTAAAGGTGCGTTTTTTTCACTCAACAGGTGATAAATTTCAAACCCATCACTGAAAAAGTAGGTTGACCATCGACGTTTGTCCGCAGAGAACAACACTGTATAAATTTACATATAAGGGTCTACTTCATAGACAGCCAGAATATCTCAGTTGCTTTTTGAACTTTGATACGGGAACATTTAATACGAGATCACATGATTGTATAAATTTAACGACTGACTGCACCAGAACTGAGATGGGAAAAAGGGCTTTTGGCTGTTTCACTTCTCAAAAATGGAATATATTTCAAGGACAAGCAAAATTGGATACTTTGGTGCCACAAATGCACTTTAATAATCTGGTGATAAACATTTATACTCACACCTGCATCTATTTTTAATGTTTTAAATGGTGGAGAGTCTGAGTGCTCTCATTAATAAATTAATAAAGTTTGTTTTGTTTGTTTTTTTTTACTTTTCCGATGGAGGGAACGGCACTCGCTTGTCTCCATAATGTTACTCCTTTGCCTGGAATTTCTCATTACAGTTTGGTATTAGACATATGACTGTATCTTGCATTTAAACAAGCCATGTTTGCCTCATCACAGATCTGACTGGTAACTCTGCTCTGTGCTGTCATCTGTTTGTTTCCATGGAGATAGATAGGTTTCATTTCATTCTGTGAAACTTTCCAGGCAAAGTAATAACGTCAAGCAGGCGGTGTACTTTCCACCAGAGAAATTACAAGAGTTATTTTGTAATTAAAATATAGAAACATGATTAAGCAGAATAAATCAAGTGAAAGTTGAAGTTTAAAGTTTCATTTGTAAAGTTTTGTTCCTGTGGGCTGCGCTGTGAGAGCAGACGGCTCTTGCTGCCAGCCTCGGGTCAGTGCTGTGTGAAGATTGCGTTTTGTGTTGTTGTGTTCCCTGCTTTTGACGCTTGTTATGCCCCCGTTCCGCTTCGTATCTCTGTGCGTTCGTGCCATTTCTGTGTTCTTCATGGCACTGAGACCTGTCCTTTCTGGGGGGGGGGACTCCAGCACGGTGTCTAATGAGCTTGGGGGGGAGAGTGACAGCTGCTGGTCATGCGTTCGGCGCCCTCTCTCTCTTTAACGACTCTGTGATCAGGCTACTGACTTTATCTTTGATGCCACGTATTGTCGTCTTTGAATCTGCTGAATACATAGAGCTTCTAAATAGAGAGCGATTGATATGGATATTTTCATGGCCGATGCCGCTGCTAATTGTTTAGAATCCAGAGCAACCGAGGAATGATTAACTCTGCGGATGGTTTTGGGACGATATGTAGGGCTGAATTTGATTATTTTCCACTAATTTTGAAATTTAAAAGTCCTGTATTACACAAAATTGAGCTTTAAGTCATGTTATAATGTTGTTACCTCCTCAAAAACAGACCTGGAGTTGCGTTTTGTTTCATTCACACGTTTAACACACAAACCCTGCATATTTAGGCTGAGTTCTTCTTCCAAACAGAAAACAGTTCCACCTTGTGATGTCATGTGGTAATAAAGGAAGTGCTCCACTGTGTTTTTAAACTCCATACACCAGTAGAATGATTTGGATAATTTCATACCTGGAGTTGCTCTGTTCCACCTTGAGTTTTACCTTTTTGTTTTGTAGAAATGGGCAATTCCAGGGCTGAAATCATCCAAATGATTCTAGTGAAGGTGTATGGAGTTTAAAAACACAGCACTTCCTGTGTTACCACATGACATCACAAGGTGGAACAGAGTGTTTTCTTTTTGAGAGAATTCGGCCTAAATATGCAGGATTTGTGTGTTAAACATGTGAATGAAACAAAACACAACTCCAGGTATGTTCTTGATGAGATAACGACATTATAACATAGATCAGAAAACGGTGTAATATGGGTCCTTTAAATTGACGACAAACTCGCTCACAGCTTTGTTTTACCACACATATATAAAAGAGCTGTGTAGTCACGTTTTTTGCAGTTTATCTCTTCGCACTAAAGTGTTCAAATAAAGCTTTATGGGTGATTTTAGGCCGCAAATTGTCCAAAACAAAATATTGGCCTGTGAGGTAGATATAAGGCCGATAGCCGATACACTAAAAAGCTCAAATATTGGCCAAACAATATATCGGTCTATCTCTACTCCTAATATTTTAAGATTTCCCAGCGGCTTACGATAACTCTTTTAGAATTAAGCATGCAATAATGTTGAATTTGTTGCTAGACTGCACTCAAATCAAAACCGCAATTTGAACTGGGGCAATTAGCAAATTACAAAGACTGCGAATAACAAAAGGTCTTGTCTTGTTCTACCTCTACAAAGCCCAGACCAGAGATAGAAGCTAATGTTCAGTCCCTGGGCAGAGGAAACGCAACAGCAGGTTAACAGTGTGGAGGTACCTCATAAATGCCCCATGGAGCATTTAAAGCTACCATCTGTAAGTTTATTTGAGTTTTGTTCACCAGTAGATGGCAGATTTGAAACTTGTTCCACCTCTACAACAGGAGCGGGTCCCCCAATCTAATTACATATGGTAGCTTTAAAATAGTGCGAATAAAACACGCAAACAAGCATGGAACAACAATACGGAGCAAATGCTGCTGAATTTTTGGCATATACCGTAATTTCCGGACAATAATTTGCACTTTTTTTCATAGTTCGGCCGGGGGTGCGACTTATACTCAGATGCGATTTATATGTGAAATAAATGTTTTTTTCTTCATTATTATGCGTTTTTTGGCTGGTGCGACTTATACTCCGAAAAATACGGTATATTGTCGAAGGCAAACAAAATAATGGTCTGAAAATGCGCTTTTGGTGCCGCTAGGACTAAGTGGACAAGGCTAACGTGAGACCGCGCTGAGACGGAGGAGAGATGAACGGGACATCAGCCCTACTTTGAATCACTTTAGGTCCGTGGTTTGCTTCGTTATGTTGTTGTTAGCAGCGAAGGAAAGCTAATGCGCAAACTACAGACCCAACCTGTCGAAGTTAAACAGCCAGAGCCCCATTCATTGTAAACGGGCTACATAATGTGTTAAAAAATACTTTAAATTTTTACCTTTGACAAACAGGCCTTTAAGTTTAAGTTTAATCACAGCAGAATGGAACTAACTGAGCCTATTATTTTTATTGAATTTGAAACTAATTAAATAATAAATACAACAATACAATTTCAGGGACCTTCTTTCAGATTCTCGCCTGATCTAAGAACAATTGTGTTTTGTTGGATGCACAGTTTACGTAAAAGGTTGTTACAACAGGAAATTAGAAATGTGTCAAATGAAGGTTTGTGTTTTTGAATGAAAAATAGCTTCAGAATTGAATTTGGAACCATTTTAGAATTGAGAATCATTTTAAATCGAATCGGGACCCCAATAATCGAATGGCCAGAGACTTAAAGGGCCCATATTACGCTAATTTCTGATCTGTTATAATGTTGTTTCCTCATCACAAACAGACCTAGAGTTGTTTTATTTCATCCACACGTTTAACACACAAACCCTGCATATTTGGGCTGAGTTCTCTCAGACCGGAAAACACTCTGTTTCACCTTGTGATGTCATGTGGTAATAAAGGAACTGCGCCATTGTGTTTTTAAACTCCATACACCTTCACTAGAATCATTTGGATAATTACAGACTTGGAATTGCTAATCTTTACTGAACTAAAGGTAAACGGTAGCTGTTAACATGTAAACTATCGCTTCATGACATCACAAGGTGGAACAGAGCATTTTGAGCTTTGGAAACATAGACAGGCATAATAAAAGTTTACGCAAACGTGTGAATGAAACAAAACACGACTCCAGGTACGTTTTTGAGGGGTTAACAACATTATAACATGGCTTAAAGTTCTCATGAGACAATTTCGTGAAATACAGGACCTTTAAAGATTCACACCCCTCATTTTCATGCTAGTTGATTTGGGCTTGTACAGATCAAAGCAGAAGGACTCGAGGCGCACGTCTGTAATTTCTGTGTTATTTCAAGAAATCTACAGTCTAGCTCTCATCAAATTTCCCAAAAGCGAGACAGACGTTTTTACTCCATTTTATTCCTCTTTGACAAGCAGAACATTACCAACTTTTATTCTCTGCTGCCGTGCCCCACTTAAGTACTTCTGCATCAGGCTTTTATTTTACCCTTCATACAAAATGCATTAGGCCTTTGATACCTTTTTAGTGCAGTCTAAATTAATAGCAAAGTCAGAGGAAGAGTTTGAATATTGTGCTTAAATGTCGGCTTTCCCCTGGGTCCGGGTTGTAACTGCCTGTGTACCAGAGCACTAGGAGTCTGCCTTGCTGCTACAACTTGCCTACTGTTTCATTAGCATACATTAGCATATTATTGTCTGAATAAGTTGTTATGTGTTTGAGATGCATATTAGCATTTGTAGGATTGAGAAATACTTCCACTTTTTCAGCCCTGTGTTGTTAAGACTCAAAATGTGTCCTTAGGTGGGTGTGCTACGGGGTTACGGCAGATGTGTAATTATTTTTTAACAAGGTAAAATTCAGGTAATGAATTCAATTAAAGCCATTTTCAGCGTTGTACATTTGTAAACTAAACGAAATTCGCGTATAGTAATCTAGAAGTTACCTGGAATAGTGTTGTCACGATACAGAAATTTCAAACTTTATTTCGACGCTAAGTAATAGACGCTATACTCGATACCGATTTCGATTCCACTATGATAATAAACTGAAGTAAACATAAATCGTAGGATTTTCTTTTATATTGCCATGCAGCCTTATAGCTGTGTAATCCCTCAATCGTCCAGGTAGTTTCCATAGTGGTCCATCTAGTCTATGTGTCTTATACTTGTTCAGATACAGCTCAAGTTCATTCTAAAGCAGGTTCATTTTTGTCCTGTGAATGTGACTGTTTTAGTATCGATATCTGCTCAAAAATCTAGTTTCAATACTAGTTGTCGTATCGATTTAGTATCTGATCGAAACTTTTAACAACCCTAGTCTGGAAACTACTTTTTTCCTGGCTAATTCAGTCAGGGCAGTTCAGACTAACCCATTTAGACGTCCTTGGAGTTTCTAATAACATGCTGTGTCCTGTCCTGTCCAGGCCATCCACTGTGAGGTAGGGAGGAGGAAGAGGAAGAGGCAGACGGTCATTGGAAGCGTTCTCCTTTTCATGGATGCCAGGGTGGTCCTGCTGCTGCACCTATGGACGGCCTGCGGTGTCCTCCTGTCCCCGGAGCTCCCCTGTGCTGATGCAGAGGTCTACACCAACACTTGGGCTGTCCAGATCAGCGGAGGGCCGGAGGAGGCGGAACGGATCGCGAAGGAGCACGGATTCACCAACCTCGGCAATGTAAGCGTCCTCTCTCCGTCTAGCGCGTATGCAAGCGTCTATATAAAGATTCAGAAAGACTCACTGAGGCAGCAGACATGACACCTCCAGGCCATTTTTTTTGTGCGGCCAAATGTAAAAGTGGTGGATCTTCAAGGCTTGTTATCTTAAATAGAGCAGACATCCAGGAGCCACTGCCAGGCGTTACATTTACTACATCCAAATACGGTTCCAAGAGGTGGCCAATATTTTGAATTCTAAAGAATATTGTCTATGTTGTGAGTGATATTTCTGCATTTTTGTGGGTAATTTTACGGTAAATGGTCACATTTTTTATATTTTTTATACAGCGCCTTTCCACCTTCAGGGCACTCGGAGCATTTTGTATGAAGGAACCACTCACCCATTCACACACACGTTCATACACCAGCGTACGCAGACACTGGGGGCAAGGGAGGGAAGGGGGTTTAAGTGTCTTGCCCATGGACACAGCAACAGCATTCATCTGTGGGAGCTGGAATCGCACCGCCAGCCTGTGGGTTTGTGGTTCTAACCGCTCAACCAGTCATGTTTATGTCGAGAGCGGGATTCGAACCACCAACCTTCAGATCCTGAACTAATACCTGAACTAATAAGAAGACACGTTTTGGCACATTTCTGTCAAACTGCAAAAATATCGCAGTTTTCAAGATTGCTACATTAATTTTTGTCACTAGGTTATACTAAGAAAATATTTACAAGGACCGTGATGTTTTACAGGTTATTCAGAGACTTTATTCATCAATAAATGTGTAAATCACATTCAGTTTCATTTAAATGGGTTTCTTTGACAAATACAAGCAAAATATGTCTGCTGAGCGAGCTAAAACATAATACTACAACGAATTGCTCGCAGAAGTTGACAGATACATTCGTCTTATCTCACAATGCTGCTCCGTATCTTTGTATTAATTCAAACCTGAAACTCCTCCTGCAAGTGAATGACACTGTGATGAAATAGCTCATTTTTTTGTGCTATAAAGTCATTTGGTATAACATCATACGTCAGGCATTTGTTTTGCACCATCGACATCTAATGGCATTATGCGTTGTCCTTTGACTCTGAGTGATTTTTATAGAGGCCAAAGTAACGTCTCGCGCACTCTCGAGTCTGCGATCCCGGGAGGAGCCGAACACTTCAAGGTTCTCCTGCGTGTCATATGGTCCCATCTCCCCTTATCTTTCACTCGAGTTGAGAGCCGACTCCATTTGCATGTCTCTAGTCGTGGATGTGCTGGAGTGTGCCGCACACTGCCATCTGGATTAGGATTTAGAAATACGACGAGGTTTGGCTTTTCCTCGCTCCTCGTCTTTTTCCTCAGCCTCACATGGAAGATTTAAATAAACAGCAAAAAGAAATCGCAAATTATTTCTGTTATATATTTTGCTCGTATGTTTTCATGTTGACTGAATGAAAGGATGTAGCGTGATAGTTCTATAAAATCCATATTAATTATTTATGTGTCTATCATCTGTAATTGGATTGGTCCTGTTGCATTCTCAGATATCACCACTAGAGCTGTCTACGTTCCTGAAGTCTGATAGTGTGCCAGCTTTGGCCTGACAGAAACAGGCCGGGGGGGGGGACATGTTTCACATCTACCATCTACTGGTGGAAAAAAATCAAATAGACTTGCAGATGGTAGCTTTAAAGATGGACTCTGCAACTTTTCTGCTGGAGCATCCACCATCTGCACCTCTTTATGGAGATGATATCACTTTGGGATTGTACAAAAATATCTCCGTGGGCACAAGTAGATGGCGCCTCCAGGCCAAGTTACTGCTGAGATCGTGGCCAAACCTCCGCGTCAAACCCTCATCTCCTCAGATCTCAGAAGCTAAGCCCGGGCTGGGACTGGTTAGAACTCAGATGGGAAACCGCTGGGAATTCCAGATCCCGCAGTGGGACGCCAGTGTAAAAACTGTAATTGCGTCCTTAGGCAAGACACTTCACCCACATTACCTGGTATGAGCAGCTGTGGCGACAACAGAATCTTACCACCACCGAGTACAGAGGGAATGAATAACACACTAACGCAAACTTAAGAGCATCTGGAAAAGCGCTATATAAGACTAATGCATTATCATCATCATAATTATTATTATTATCTGTGGAGAGGTGACCTTGCTCATAAAAATTACAGTTAAAGTATTTTTTTTAGCTATTAAAATACCCGAATAAATGAACAAATGCAGGATGGATAAGTTTAATGGCATTCTGTAGAACATTCTCAACACAGTAATAGCTCTGAGATTAGCAGGTGTAATTTTAACTGCTGTTAATTTCCCAATGTGCACAGTTTAATAAAAGCTAATCCCCCAGACTTTATTAGTCATTGATTAGTTACACAGCTCTCAAACATCGAGCGCCTTCACACTGGTTTAACTGAAAAGTGTAACATTCATTCTCTCAAGAAAGGATTTTATATTCTTAGTTAAATGTGAGTAAATCTGCTCCCCTGTCCGACTAAATAGACGAGCTCATAAACGCCTTATTTTTCTCTCCTCGTGTTAATGAGCGATTAAGAAGAAAAGCCACAGTTAGTGCAGAAAGAGAGTTGGCTGCAGTTGGCAAAATACCTGATGCCATATGGCGCCCTGCCACACTGATGCATGTGGCACAGCGGCACAGACTCATTTATACAGTGACACCTGAACGAGCCCAGAAGTACTCGATTTTGTTACTTGAGTAAAAGTACAGATACAGAGGTAAAAAGTTACTCAAGTAAAAGTATCATATGAAAAAGTCTACTTAAGTAAAAGCATTCAAGTACCTGTTTAAAAATGTACTTTAAGAGTTAAAAATAAAAGTATTTAACACAAGTGTTGGTAATGTTAAAGTGTGAAATGTAGTTAAAAAAATGATACATATTTTGGTCAACAGCAGCAATACAAATCAATTTCTCAGCTTTTCCTTATGAATTTTGTGTATTTATTTTTGTTTGCTTAAAGCCGAAGCTTGAACTCAAAAATGTTTAGTCATGATAAAAATAACCCCTCAAATCAAATGGAAAAACTACTTTTTACTTTTCAGTCCAGTTACAAAATGTAGTGGAGTAGAGTAAAGTACAGGTACCTGCTCTCAAATGTAATGAAGTAATGTAACAAGTGCCCACTGTAACTTAACTTAACTTTAACTTTAATTGACTGTACTTAAGCAAAGTACAGATACCTAAAAATTGACTTAAGTACAGTACTTTACTACTTGTACTTCGTTACCTCCCACCACCGAACAAGCCTCTTTATTTCTGCAAGTGAACGTGACAGCCACAAATGCCTGTCATCTTCCTGAGTTCCTTTTAATTAAATAAATACCATACCGTACGCATGGTTTAGTTTATGACGCGCAAAAGCAAGTTTTCAAAGGGCAAGGTGATAATGAAGGAGAGCTTCTAGCGCGAAAAGAATGGAGATAATTGGGAACTTTTCATTGCGGAGATATGAGCCAAATTTGGACACATGGTGGCAGGATCGTGATGAGGGCGTGTGGGAGTGTGGAGAAAAGGCAGACACAGCTAATACAGTGTGGTATTACCAGCTGAAAATGGTGATTGCTGTAATTTTAGTATTATGCCCGCCTTCAATTAGTTTGTGGGGGTGCTGGATATTCGCTCATTGTTTTCGCCGCGGTGCAAAAATAAGATGTGGATTTTTATGGCGTTTGCAGTCAGTTTAAGCCTATAGCTGTTATGGGAATATGGCTTGTGTTCTTGTCATTTTAGCTGATATCTAATTAAGACGGTAATGTGCTTTTTATCCCTAATGTGATTACAGGGGCATCACAGTTCTGCTCATCATCTGTGCACGCCGCTGGTCACAAATGATCCGGCATGTGTGTGTGTGTGTGTTTGGGTTTTAGTGTTGTAAAGTGGGAGTTAAAAAGTAGATGTTATCGTTTCTTCATCCTAAGCTTCGATCCCGCTGCAGAGGTACCGTGAGGTGTTGGGGTGACGTGAGGTCAGATTCGCGTCGCTCTGGCTGTTCCTGCTCTTTGGTTTTGTACTGTAGGTCTGCTCTGTTTGTAGCCTCAGGAATATATGCGTGACCTTGGACCTTCTTACCGAGTTGAGAGCTCTAAAGACACAACCCATTAACCGTCCATGGAAAGGAAACGACTGTGTGGTCAATAAACAGAGGTATTAAAAGATGTTCAGTTGTTTTACCAAGCTCATGTTACGTTTTTGTGGTCACAGCAGGGTTCGCCTTTACCAAGCTCATGTTACGTTTTTGTGACAACAGGGTTCGCCGTTGGTGAATGGTCACATTTTTATGCAGCGCTTTTCCACTTTCAAGGCACTCAAAGCGTTTTACATCAAGGAACCGCTCACCCATTCACACACACATTCATACACCAGTGTGCGCAGACACTGAGGGCGAGGCGGGTTAAGTGTCTTGCCAAAGAACACAACAACGACCTTCGTCTATGGGAGCTGGAATCACACTGCCGACCTGTGAGTCACTGGATGTGGCTGCTTGACTAATGTCGAGAGTAGGATTCGAACCGCCAACCTTTCGGATCAGTGGACAAATATGCCTTGCACGATATATTGCTACAGAGAAATACTGCAATAAACGTTAATATTGAAACTACACAAAAGCAATAAAGGAAGATTATCCCAGTAAACAAATGTTTGTATATACAGCAACATTAAAAGACCTGAGCAGCAAGAAATAATAAGGCAATAATAAGGCAATAATTAGCCATAGAAGTGACTTTTTCAACCCTCTGCAGCTCAGATCAAAATAACGAAAATCTCTCCCCTATTGTAAAGAAAATGTGCACAAAATAAACATTGAGCCCCAAACTACAAAACATAAATTTTACGTTTTTATTTTTGAACAAATACTGTTATCACTGGGAGGTTTGTTCAATAACATTTGAATTGTTGATGACTTGAAAATTACGATGACTGTCATTTATACTGACTATTTGGCAAAATAAGAGAAAGATATCATTTGCGTAATAATTTAGAACGCGGTGTATATTGTTCCAGCGTCCATCATATACTGAACGATGAGTCGATGTAGTAATTACCGTGACAGGCCTGTGGACAAACACTCTGAGCTACTGTCTGCGCTGACCCTCTGTCTGTACATTGGCAATACATTTGAATAGCACTTTTTTTCATTTTGTTAGCTGAACATTCACAGTGTTATAAATAAGAAAAGTGACAGTACTGGTAAAAAGAACCGGTGGACAAACACTCTGAGCTACTGTCTGCGCTGACCCTCTGTCTGTACATTTATAATACATTTGAACAGCACTTTTTTCATTTTGTTAGCTGAACATTCACAGTGTCATAAATAAGAAAAGTGACTGTACTGGTAAAAAGAACCATAAAGATTAGTGGCGATGAATCACATTTTACAAATTCTAGGACCATTAACAAGGGCGATGAATCACATTTTACAAATTCTAATAAAAATAGTCAAATAAGGATCGGCTGTGGGACCATTAACAAAGTAGCCAACCTTTGCTTTGTCGAAAAACATTTAGTAGACTTTTAAACTTTTTTCTTGACATAATTCCATGTATCTTGCGTCATATAGTTGATGTCTTCCGTTTGTATCTAAAATGTAGAAAGTAGTAACATAAAGAAGTAAAGAAAAAACACTGAACGAGCGGGTGTGTCCAAACTTTTGACCTGTAGTGTAGCTTTAAAAATAACGCCAACACAAATGGAAACGTTGGTAATAATAGTTTGATGCAAGTAGATGGTAGTTTGAACAAAGTGGAATCTTCACAATCACGTTTTGAAAATTCTTTTTAGTCTATGCGGTTGCAGTATTGGAGTAAATTGTTCCGTAGCTTTTGGTCTCTTTTTCTGTTATGTATTTGTGTGTGTTTGTGTGTGTGTGTGTGTGTGTGGGAGGGCAGACAGCAGTAGAAGTTAAATGTCAGGTTGCTTTTGGGAAGGCCAGTCACAATCACTGTTTTTCTGTGAGGCTGTGCTCTGTGGGCGGTGACCCTCCTCATCGCAGGAGAACAGTTAATGCTCTCTCTGTTTACTGCTTATACCTGGCTCTGCACCTCCTCATAAATGCACAATACTTATTCCCCTGACACTGATCCAACTCATCTTTTATTTATTCCACAAATTGTTTGCGCAATACATATTTTTATCTTCTCTGTTGAGGCATCCAATTAAGAGTAGAAAAGTTGATCGGCAGCAGTTTTTTTCCAGTTATTGTTGTCACTCAACGTTTCAACAAAAAAGTGCTTCATGTAAAAGTCAACAAAACACATATACATAAAGGTATGGGACGATATTGGAATTTTGCATGACGATTATCATGGTCAAAATAATTTCGATTTTTGTCACGATAATGATGTGGATGTGTTATGGATATGAATAATTATAACTTTAACAGAGAATATTATGGATGAGCAGGGCCGTCGACTGAAATTTGGAGGCCCGGGGCAATAAGCCTCACATGGCCCCCCGTAATACAAATTAATAGGAAGAGAGTCCAATTCTGGGCTCCTAAGACCCTGGGGACAACAGACCCCTTTGTCCCCTTGTCGACTCCCTGTGGATAAGTATGTTTTTTTCTGCACGTTCAGGTGATATAATGGCGATTATCTTTGTTGGGGATTATCACGGTTCTATAAAATGTCCCATGAACGATTATTGTCGACCCTTTTTATCACAATAAACGATATTATTGTTTATTGTCCCAATACAGATAACACAATACATAGGAAAAGTACAATAAAAACACAACCAAAATTTTAATTTTTGTTGACTTTATTAACTTTGGTCAGCTGAAGTTGTTTTAAATCTGCTGTATAAATAAAACTGCACTAACATTTCAAACTTAATAAGAAAAAGGCTCAGTACTTCAATAGGCCTGTCACAAACACATTTTGTATGACATATTGCTATAGAGATATACTGCGATAAACGATAATATTGAAACTACTTTATGCCACTGACACAATTCAAAGAAAACAAAACAATCCCAGTAAAACATTGTCAAATAGACTGGATCATGAAAAGACACGAACTGCAACAAATAAACAGCTGAATGAACCAATGATTAGCCATAGACCATCAACCATCTACAGCTCAAATCGTATCGTATTACAACTGAAATAACCAAAATGCCCTTATTTTGCAAAGAAATAGTGCCCACGATAAATCTTGAACGTTAACTCTTTATAGTAATTATTGTGACAGGCCTATTCACCTTATTCCGGAAGTTGCCATGGGCGCAGCCATCGTCATTTGGGTTGTATTATTCCGTATGGCGCTGGCGATTTTTTCATTTAAGCCTTCTAACATAACGTTTTTCTGCTTATTTATGTCTTTGTAAAATGTGAATTTCATGATGCAGCTAGGCCTGTCACGATAAGAAAATTTGAAGTGCGATACATTGCTGTAGATGTAGATGATAAACGATAAACTACCGTCTATAAAGTACAATATTGTTAAAAAAAAATTAACTATTTTTGTTGTGATACGATAAGCTTGTCACCCCTCTCTCCGTAACTGCTGCAGTGAGCCTCGTCATTTTGGTCTTAAAATGTTCGTATTAACCCGCTCTACATCATCCGGATATTTTTACTTCACTATTGTGTCTTTAAATCAAGATATGAACATTAATAACAGACAAATCAGGCGCTGCTAGCGTTGGCAACAGGTTTGATTGACAGCATGCTAAAGCGCCCGCTCCGTGATGAACCAGCGGTGCGGGCGGGAAGGGACATTACTTTCAACAGCCTGGATTGGCTCTTTGGTTGCTATGATACTCGTGGACGGAATTCTTTATACAGTCTATGGTAGCAGTATATCATGCTTCAAAATTTGTTAGTGTGACAGGCCAACTGAAAAATAACCAACATTTTCCCACTATTACAAAGTAAAAGTCCCCTTGATAAATATTGACCCCCAAAAACGATCATCCCATCCGTCTTGTATTGATAAGTTGATATGGTATTTCCGGTGACACGCCTAGATGCAGCACGAGTAATGGAGGAGTGGGCTCTACTCTTTGGTGACATTTAAACCGTGCACAGGCTGATAGACAGATTATATGGGATTGTATGAATGTGCAGGCTCCATCTGCCCGTCCTCATCCCGGTCTGAGGATCAAACTGTGCCTGCAGGGAATCACTTTCATTTTCATTTCTCTACACTCACCCAGGCTCTGTTAGATTTATGTGGCAGAACGTCGAGTATATCTAAAAAGTTGTCTCAAAACTTATTAATTATGCAGCGTATTTTACTATGGCTGCTGTGAGACACAAAATGAACAGAGAACGTGCGTGAATCTTAATGCACTTCACTTTGTAAGTCCACTACTCCCCTCAGTGAATGATGTTATCTGGGAATCCTGCATAAAGGATTCAAACCTTAAATTATCTGTTGGCGCCTGTAATTTTAAAACTATATTCAAGCAAAGAATCCCCATGAAAGAAGCGGCTAAGTCAGTGTTCTCCACTTGAGGCGTCTGAGAAAGGATCAAAATCCCAAACATTTTCTCACCTTCTTAAGTTGGGCTACACCTACAACAGTAATATTTCTAATAATCTAATAGTTGTTATTTATTATTATTAATTTATGTAAAAAAAAAAAAATCTAATACAGAATGATAATGGAATAGAATAGCCAACTGAGCTCATTTTTTGTCTAATTAACATATCCACATGGAAATATCCTGGATTACCTAGAAGAGTTGGTTATTAGTCTGGATGTGAATATTTAAGCCCCTGGTGATTTGATTATTGGGGTCCTGATTAGAGATAGGCTGGTATATTGGTTGGTCTATATATCGGTTGGTCGATATTTGGACATTTCAACATATCGGCTGTCAGCCTTAAATCTCCTCCGTAGGCCAATATTTTGTTTTGGTCGTATTGGCTCGTATTTTTTGCCTAAAAAATACGAGGATATAGCTGCACAAAACGCTGCACACGGCTCTTATAGGTAAAAAGGACTTGAGGGACATGTTTGTAGTAAATTTAAAGGTGCAATGTGTAACTTTTGAAGGGTTGGAGACATTTTTGAGTCAGTGGAGATGTTATTGCTCTACCTTGAATGTTCCACAGTATGGCTTTAGACTTACCCATTTTGCTTTTGTTCAGTTACTGGTGTTTTTATTTCTTCAAATTAGCCTAACAAAATACTTGTTCTTTGAATGAGCTTGTTTTTCCATAGAGCTGACCTGTGACTTGGCCTGGTGGTATTTCTTGCGTGTGTTAATGCCACACTGTGGAACAACCCGACAAAGCAACATTTCCTTCAAGACGAGCAGGTGACCTAACCCTAACCCTCCAAAAAAGAAGTTACAGAGTGCTCCTTTAAATGATATAATTTGGGGAAAATAATCAGAATCGGTGCAGCATATCGGCCCAAAAAACATCGGCGGAGCTTATTGGCCAAAGGTTGCTCTGTATTCTAAATAATCGATATCGGCATCGGCCATGAAAAAAAACCCGTCGGTCGGTCTCTAGTCCCGATTTGATTCAATAATGATTCTCAATTCTAAAATCATTCTAAACTCAGTTCTAAAGCTATTTTTCATTCAAAATCAAAGAATATTTATTTTACACATTTCAAGTTCTGTTACAGCAATTTTTTTATGTAAACTGTGCATCCAAACAAAATGGTATTGTTCTAAGATCAGGCGAGAATCTGAAAGAAGGTACCTGAAATAGTATTCAGGTGTTAGTTACAGGCTTATTCCCAGTTTACTGATAAAGAGAAACGCATGTAAACTCCACAGGGACAGGTGAATTTAAAGGGAGAAACACACCGTGGCGGAAACACTGTTATTAATGTAGTTTAAAATCAATTTTTGAGAATTTGGAATCAATCCAAAATCGTTAAGATGTAGACTCGCAATACTTTTTAAGATTCAATTTTTTCCACACCCCTGGTTATTAGTAATTAAATGATTCGTATTTCCTATTTTTAATTAATGCTTATCTTTGTTAACTTCAGTGGACCTGAGCCAGTCCCTGGTGCTGTAGCCACGAGGCACAGACCCTGGACGTCTGCCCGATCATCGCTGCATTACCTTAGTGCCGGAAATTAATGAATCCATTTTAGATTAAGGTGTGATATACGTACTTTCATGGGGAAAATAGCTCGGCTCAAATGGATGAGCGCATTAGCCGAAACTTCACAGGAGAATTGTAGAGGGGCCCGACAGTTGCAGCAGAACTAAAATAAAATGACTTTACCCAAGTTTAAAGTTCTTTTGGCTCATTTCCTTTCAAAATTATTAAGACACCGACACTCTCCAACTGTATGTTTTGCAGAGTAGATGAACTCAAGCGATGAGTATGAGTATTGATTAGGGATGCGCCGATCCAGCTCTGGGTTGGTGGATGAGTGCTCTAACAACATATTCGCAGTGGTGTCCCATCCAAGTACTAACCAGGGATGCACAATCCAGCTTTTTCTGTTCTGATACCGATGTCGATACTTTGACTCACCGATATTAACAGATACTAGGACAGAAACTGAAATCATAATTTATTTCCTTTAAACACAAATGGCGTATGGTAAAAAAATATCCAAATGTGTTTTATAACTAGTATTTATCATTTAAAGTAACTACAGAACAGCTTTGAAAATGATTACGAGGTATTTTGTACCAGCACTGGCCAATAAATTGTCTTATTACACCAATTTATAGACCAAAATGAGATATCGATTGAACCAGTACCTTTGAACCCATGTCTGATCCATCTACATGTTCAATGTTGGCGCCGATATCCAATAGCATCCCTGTTATTGCTACTTAAATAAATAATTTTCAAGGGACCATATGGAACCTTATCGAACCTGTACCTCAAACAATGTACCTCAAAAGGGTTTGTGTGATTCTTTGCTATCATTTTAAGATGAAGATTTATAGATTCCGTGCTCTACTGAATAATGGATGACCACTGCGCACTTTGAAGAGGTATCTACTCTTCTGGAAGACATCAAAACTTTGCAGACATTTCCTCGAACTGCTCCACCAGTGAACTCTTGGTCTGAACTCATTATTTACAGTGTTCAGACCTGAGTTCTATACCACACTGCTCTGCGGCTCTGAGCAGCGCCCGGACCTGCTCTACTTGTATTTGCAGCCGATTTCCCACAGGACTTTGAAGGGAAAATAAGAAGTGCCTCTTTGAGTAAAAGTCTGGCTACTGGCACTCGGCAGATCTCAGCAGAAGGACTCACTGGAGGTGTTAATATAGTGTAATATAGCACCAGCGGGAAGACTAACGTACATCCATTAGAGGTTTTTGGTTTTTTTTGTTTTATATTCATCATTTTTTTTATTTACCCATTTACTTTGAGGTCCGCTACCAATTTGTGTTTGTTTTCATGCACTTGTCTGAATTTATAGACTTGTTTATTTAGGGAGCCAGCATTACCATTCTGCTTTAATTGGATTGGTATAACTCACCCACAGTTTACAAACCATGGCTCTAGGGATTTATGGGCATGCATATTTATGTTTTTTCCTCATTGGGCTCTCAAGGCACTATAGTGGGATGAAAGATCGCACATCACTCAACATCCGATACTTTGACTGTCTTTTATGTCGCCCATAATAATACTTGCCTCTGAAGGGATGCACCAATACTGGTTTCAGGTATAACGGCTCAGAGCCAGAAAATTTAGGGTTGGGCTCATAGACTGTATATATAAATAGAAATAGCTAACCTGCTAGCTTCTATGTT
>KN470612.1:12602-27042 GCA_000787095.1 Periophthalmodon schlosseri | reverse complement strand
TTTATTATTTTATTTTTATTTTTTTATATAGCCATTTATAAAGACCATTTCTGTCTACTAATATTAATTCTGGTCAAAATCTCTAAATTATAGTCAGACAGAAAAACAAAAATTTAGGTTATGGTTACTTAAAAAATACATTTAAAATAGTAAAAGTAGCCCTCAAAATAGGCTAATTGCTACAGTAAGAGGAAAGTATTTTGTTAAGAACACACCAAGTATTATAAACCTTGAGTGTTACATCATGCTTAGCTTTTAATGTAATCAACCTATGTATTATACCATGTGCAAATTAGAAAACCATTGAAAAAATATTGAAATGACGCCATCTTTTTCCAAATAAAGTCCCTCACAGACGACTCTTTGGATCATTTTCCCAGCACATCAGAGCAGAGTGTGGAGGATTGGGATGGTGCATTTAAACCTTGTGATTTTGGGTCATGAGACGCTGCAGCTGTGGGCTCTTCATTCTGTGGTTTCAACTTGTGCTTCAAAATAAATAACTTCATTATCCTTTCACCTTTCTGCTGCTAATGCTAACGCTAGTGCTAAAGCTGTTGGTATGTTAGTCATATGATCAGATGTGTTACATGTCGACACGCAGGCTCCGTGTGTGTGCGGGCTTCAGGGTCAGGGGTCATGAGAGGGTCAAGTTTTTATTTTAAGAAATGAATGTTTATTTATAAAAGGCATTCTCAGAGTTGAGCCTGGTTTAGTCCTGGTTTTGGCTTGCTTTGGTCCTGGTTTATTTCTGGTCCAGTTCAGGTTTTTAAGTGGATACTTTTTACTTTTACCTCACTACATTTGAGAGCAGTATCTGTACTTTGTACTCCACTACAATTTTGAACAGGACTGAAAAGCAAAAGTATTTTTCATTGTCTTGTTGGACCTGCTGAAAAGTCTGAGGGGTTTATTTTTAACATGTTCATAATTTGACCAAAACAACAAAAATCTTTATCAAAATCCCTGCATTTAACTTCAAAATCTGTGCAAAATACTTTAACTTTTTACTCTTTAAGTACCTTAATACTTTTACTTAAGTAGACTTTTTCATGTGATACTTTTACTTTTACTAGTATTTTTTTTCCCCCTCTGGTATCTGTACTTTAACTTAAGTAACAAAATCAAGTACTTCTTCCACCACTGCTCTAGGCGCAGAATGGCAGCCACACTTCTCTCAGTCTGCCCCGGGGCTGCTGTGGCCTTGGAGGTAGCTTACCACCACCAAGTATGGACTTAATGAAGAATGCAGAGAATTGTAAGGCGTCTTTGCCTGAAAACATTTAAACCAATGCATTCGACTTCCACTGATCCACAAGGAAAAGTAGAAATTTACAAATAGAAATGACTCATGACTCCTTCTGCTGGTATGTGCTCACATGAGGCAGTTGTGTTGTACACACCGACTCCATGTGTGCTCCGTGTAACCGTTTATAGCCGTCTCTCGGCGCGGCGGGGTCAGAGGTCGCGGTGGGGTCACGGGTTGACGCGGCGTCTTCATCAAACCTCAGAGGTCAGACTGGGGGTCGGTGGGGCCCATCTTTAAATCATGTTTTTATAGCACCCATCTGCTTGATCCCAGCCTCTCAGCTCCTCCATAATGAAGACTGATATGAGAATTATCCTTCCTTTATTGGCGGCGTTGTAGCAGTGGTGCAGTGGTTATATAGTCAAAGTAATAACACATTAGTCATGTAAGGCTTTGCAGTGTAGCTTAGTGGGTATGGACTTCTGCTAATGAAAGTAAACACAACCGAATCGAAAACGCAATTTGAACGGACAAAATCAGCAAATCACAAAAGCTTTTACTCTATAAACAAGAAAATATTCCATCTTTTTCTGCATAAAAATGGTGGACCTTGTAGTTTAGATCGGTACAAACATGTTCTGAAATGTCATTCTTGTATTCGTTTCAGTTCATGTTTCAGTCTTGTTGTCACTTCTTCTGGACGTGTTTAAAAGGTGAAATGTTAACAGCGTCTTATTATTAAAACATAAACTGCAAATGTAACTGTGATTGAAATGCTTGTCCAAAAAATCACAATTAGATATTTTTCCCAAATAGTTCAGCCCTAAGTTAAGAAGTTAAAAGCACCACAGTGGCTAACCAGCAGGTAACTGATGAACTTAAAACCATCCATCCATTTTATTCCACTTATCCGGGGCTGGGTCACGGAGGCAGCAGTCTAAGTAGGGACTTCCCTCACCCCAGACACTTCCTCCAGCTCCTCCGGTGGGGCCCCAAAGCGTTCCCAGGTCAACCGAGAGACTGGCCTGCGAACAAATCCCTACAACAAGTAATTAAAATAGTCTGTCAATAGAAAGTGGCTGGCAAAATGTGTTTATAATTTGCAATTTTGTAAGTCTCAGAAACAATTTGAAACTGAATGATCCGCCTCAGAGCTCGTCATCAAGATTTTGAGCTTTTTGAACCTAATATTTACTTTTATATGAGAAAAAATAATGGGCATTTCACGTCCAAAACCAGTAGTTTCTGGCACCTCCACTGAACGCTGTTCCGCCACATCAAGAAGGTTGTGGGTTCATGTGGGACCACGCTGTGTAGAGTTGGACATTCTCCCTTTGTCAGATCTGTTTCATTCAGATATTCCCCACATCAATCTATTTAGGCGCATTCTGCTAATTCCCACGCTATAGTCCTGATCAAGATCTTACAAGGGTCAAGATCAGTAGAAACCCCGTACACCGCTGAAGGATGGGTCAAATGCATTGAACAAATTGCCCTACGGGGACAATGAAATCTCCCTTAAATGAAATAGTTGTACAGATCTTTGTCACCCTCAACCCACCCTCGCTCCCTTCACTTTCGCCCACAAAAGCCTCTAATTTGCATGAGCCCCTGAACAGGCATTGTTAATTGACTTAAGCCAGGATTAGCGCTAATCGTGGTCTGTGCCCTGGAACCATTGGCCAATCCTAACCTCATTATGTGATAGCAGCACACGTCCTGTCAGCTCCCATCAAGGCCCTAATTAATAGAAATGTGTGCGCCCCGGTTTGAGCGCCCTTATACCTCTTATTGGCCCGTTGTCGGCTGCGTCCCATTCCTCGTGTGATTAGCGGAGGTCACTGCACACTTTGCGCTGTCTGCAGCTGTCAGGAGAGAGGTCTGATGGGTCCTTTAGGAGTCTCCCCAGGGCTGTTCTCAAATCCACAGAGTAGAGTGACGAGAGGAACCAGTATAGTACTGCAAGGTTAGGTTACTGTTACTTCGAAAAAAAAAAAAAGATAACATCTCACTGATTGGTTGTAACATATGATTTAACTGTCAGTGTTGAGCTACTCAGATAAAATCATATTAAAAAGCTTTGGGCAGTTAGACTAGTTTGAAAACCTATGGCATTAAAGTTGTGTGTCGCTGTCCACGGTGACAAGGAGACAGGCCAGGTTACGAGTCAGGTCTGTGGAGCAGTGACCCTACTCACTGTAAGAATGTGTATTTTTCAAGGTTATATAGCAGTAAAGGTCCTGTATTACTCAAAATTGACTCTTGTGAGCTTTAAGCCATGTTATAATGTTGTTACCTCATCAAAAATGCTACCTAGAGTTGTGTTTTGTTCATTCACACATGTTTGAGTAATCCTGCATTATTAGGTTGTCTACATCTCCAAAGTTTCACCTTCTGATCTCATGAAGTGGTAGTTTCCAAGTTAACAGGTTCCTTTTACCTTTTATTCACTAAAAAATGGCGATCCCAGGCTGAAATGATCAAAATGATTCTAGTGAAATTGTATGGAGTTTAAAAACACAGTGGAGAACTTCCTGTATTACCACATGACATCACAAGGTGGTTTCCGTTTGAGAGAAGAATTCAGCCTAAATTGCAGGATTTGACATCACAAGGTGGTTTCCGTTTGAGAGAAGAATTCAGCCTAAATATGCAGGATTTGTGTGTTAAACGTGTGAATGAAACAAAACACAACTCCGGCTATGTTTTTCATGAGGAAACAACATTACAACATAGATCATAAAACAGCATAATATGAGCCCTTTAATGTCATACTGTGGAATGTTTCAGGCAAAGCAATAACATCACCATGGAAACAAGCACCAGAAAAGTGACATAATGGACATTTAAGTAGCTGACTAAAGCACCGCTCTGCAGGTCACTGGAGCCACATGTTCTACCGCTATAGTGAACAGTGTGTGTGATGTGTGCGCTGGTTCACAGAGACTGGAGTGAGTCGGCAGCAGTGTTCCGCCCCCTGTCTGTGCTCAGTTTCTTATATGAGATAATGAGGGACTTAACTCCTGACATCTCTGTCTCTGCAGCCTGCAATGTTCACCATTAACCAGCTGTCTACTGGCCTCACTGGAAGACTTGTTGAAAGTGGGAAAAACAGCTCTTATAACACATCTGTGAATATGTAATTGGGTTATGAAAGCAGTAGTGTTGAAACTAGATACTCATTTGGGCAGTTGTCAATAATGAAACAAAAAATACTCGAAAAGGACGAAATTGGTAGTGTACGATCACATGGTAATATGAAAGAAACTAGTGTTATATCTGTGTGTCATGTCGTCAAATCAAATATATAGTTTCTCTCAGATGACAGTTCACACCTTAGGGGAGTTCAGTGGAATAACAGATACTTTTTATCGTAATCAACTAGAGTGTGTTAGTTTCAGTGTCATTAGCTTCTCCCTTCAGACATATATAGAGCTGTGACTTACCAGTATACGTCAAAGGAAATATATTGTAAGCCTGACAACCTAGTTTCTTGTTTATACAATTAGCAAGACCACAACAACCTTTAGAACTCAGGTGGCAGTTCACACCTTAGGGTAGTTCAGTGGAATAACAGATATGTCTTACCATAATCAACTAGAGTGTGTTAGTTTCAGTGCCGTTAGTTTCTCCCTTCAGACATATGTAGAGCTGTGACATACCAGTATCTGTGTGTACATCCTATTGTCCAAAAAAGAGTGTTTTTAACTGAGTATCAAGCTGGTTCCTTAGTATTATATTCGAGTTTGAAATTTTAGTATTTATAGGTTACAACACTAATCTAAGAACGTATTGTTATGACTTGGAAAAACCTCATCGTGTATGTGTAATAATTACAATAGTGTTTTGGTAAATGGTAGGATAAGTGTCTTGCCCAAGGACACAATGACAACATTCATCTGTGGGAGCTGGAATCGCACCGCCAGCCTGTGGGTCAGTGGATCCGACCGCTCTGCCAGTGATGGGACAGGATTCGAACCGCAAAACTTCTGATCAGCGGACAAATGCTCTACCGCTCGTTCCATAATTTTCTGCACCACCAAATTCAATTTTCAATTCATTTTTCCCATATATTTACACTATATAACCACAGACTGAATGACATAACTCAATAAATATAATCTTACAATACTAAACTCAAGTAGAAATAAGAAAAACACTATTAATTGCTTTGTTGCTATGACGCCAAATTGCACCCTTCATTCAGTCCGTCACATTACACAAAGGTAACACATATACTTTGTCAATGTGATCTGTCCAGTACTTTGTCAATGTGATCTGTCCAGTACTTTGTCAATGTGATCTGTCCAGTATAACCTACCCTATAATTAAGAAGCGTGTCTACTGCCCCCTATCCCCTCCCTCCTCCCTCCATCCTCCCGTTTCTTTCACTGCCCCGTCTTCATTTACAATAGACCTACATTTGTGTTCTACAGCTCTCCGCCGGTGCACACTCCCCTCCGCCTAATTGTGGCTTTAATTGCAATAATTATTTACAAGTCCAATTAGAGACAGAGGAAAGTGTCAGGAGCGGAGAGAGAGAGTGAAGAGAGGGTGACAGGAGACCGCCAAAGTGAGACAGGAGCGAGACTGACAGGGGCTGGTGGTGATTTGGGGGAGGGCGCGCCTGGCTGGGAGTAGCACGGTTGCATATATTTGAATTGCATCTTTTTGTGGCAGTGAAAGCTTAGTGGAAGTGGGTTTTACGTTAGCTTAAAAGGCGGTATTGTTTAGAGCTAAAAGATATATGTAGTGTAATTAGTGGCATCATTTTCTCTGGTAAAACTAGCTAAACCATGTGAGAGGGATCTGGCTGCAGACCTCCACCCAGAAGACCCTCACGTGACTTACCTCCATCCCATAGACTGTATATATAAATGGACACAGCTAACCTGCGAGCCGCCGTCCGTCAACTCTGGCTCCAATTCAGTTTCTATTGAATACACTTTCTATTGCTTCCCGCTCTCCGTAACTGCTGCTGTCAGGCTTATCATTTTGCAAAAAATGAAAGGAGCTTTAGCACCTTTAAACTTTTTTCACAGATACTAGCGAACTAAGCCACCACCAGTTAAAAAGTGGAATTAAATTGCATATAAAGGGTAAACTAATAAAAATGTAGGAACATGTGGGTGGAGGTGCATCCTGGTGGAGGTCTGCAGGGTAGGGTCCTCTGGGTGGAGGTCTGCAGCCAGACTCCATGTTGTTGGGACCTTTTCAAACCATGCGATTTTTATCATTTTGATTATTAATGCCCTAATGTTCAAAAGTGAAACGTGAAAGTGAAAAGTGAAAGAAATATTAAAAACAGAGAAAGGTTGAGATCGAGGGAAAAAGAAAGAAATTATGCTGGAGGCGCTTCCTGTTTGAACTAATAACCATGAGTTTCAGTCATATGAGTTTCCCTTGGGCTCCATTTTGAGGACTTATGACCATGCAAAAGATGATATTGTGCTTTGCCAACAACTGAAACCAATGCATAGGCAATCTTGGTGTCTTGCTCAAGGGCACAATAACCTACTAATATACAGTAACTTTAAATATACGGTACATAGTTGATTTTTGTTCTAGTATAAACCCAATTGCTGCTTTTTCAGCTCTCTCAAGTCAACCCAATTCCCACGTCTCATTTCATCCAATCCGCACATTTTGTATTTTGTCTTGGCTAATCTTGTAAACCAACTTCTTAAGCTTTGGCTGCACTAGAGAAAACCTCACTGTGGACACATCTTCCCTGTTTTCTTGAATCTTGTTTAGTCCCCCTCCTCACCCTCCGCTGTGCCAGAGAGAGCCTGTCAGACCGCCTTATTAATGTACATGTGATGTGTGTGCTCTGAGCCAGTCTGGTTTGTTTGTTCTGTTTGGCACATCAGCAGGAGGCCTATTTCAGAGCAGTGGTGTTTTTACTGGGAGGTGCTGCTACTGCCAGGGCTGCACTTAGCTCCTTTAGCCCCATGTGAGCAAGGTCCAGCTGGGGTAGGGTGGTCCAGTCCTCGACCTCTTCTCATCACAACCAAAGAACCAACAAAACACCATTGACGCCTCTTTTATCTGTGTTCAGGCTGTTAGGGCTTTTCAAACGTCCGTGGGGAGGATCTGAGGGTACAATGCAGGGCCGGTGTTTGGCAAAGCTGTTTGGCGATGTTGACAGACTGAAAGGACATATATAGTTTCTTTGAGATGACAGTTTACACCTTAGGGTAGTTCAAACGTTTATAGGGCCGTGACTTACCAGTATCTGTCAAAGGAAATATATTGTAAGCCAAGATTCTAGTTCCTTGTTTATAAATTTAGCAAAACTTCAACAACCTTTAGAACTCAGATGTTCACACCTTAGGATATTTCATTGGAATAACAGATACTTTTTACCGTAATCAACTAGAGTGTGTTATTTTCAGTGCAGTTAGCCTCTCCCTTCAAACATATTTAGGGCCGTGTCTTACCAGTATCTGTCAAAGGAAATATATTGTAAGCCTGACAACCTAGTTCCTTGTTTATAAATTTAGCAAGGCCGCAACAACCTTTAGCACTCAGACAGTTCACACCTTAGGGTAATTCAATGAACTTAACTAACACCTCCGTACTGTAAACAGCTAGCGTGTATAGTTTCAGTAGTAGTTAGCTCCGCCCTTCAGTCAAATGTAAAGCAGTGATTTACCATAACTCTGTCAGAAGAGAAGAAGCCTCTTGGATGAGTGGTGAAACAGAATTCAGTTTTCTTTCACTTTAACTGTGGAGTTTGCAAGTTCTCCCTGTGTCTTTGTAAGATTCTTTCACATGCTCAGGTTTCTTACACTTATACTCCCCTTTAAAGGAATCCAGAATCTCAATGGGTCTTAGTTAAATTAAGGCAAAAATTGTACTAATTAATAAAAATATCAATATATCATAACCTCTCTGCCTGAATAACAAAAGGTTGAAATGGGAACAATGAATTTTTTTCCAAAAACTTGTTATGAATGACACTCCCTTGGCTTTTGCTGGTAACTGCTTAAACCGCTGACAGCACCAGACCATATTCTAAACCACAAAACACCTCCATAGACAGCTCATATGCACACAGACACATTTGGGCTCAAGTTGAAGACGAATGGGCATGAATGGATAACATATCTCTAGTGCAATATTTGTGAAAAATATTAGAAAGGCACGGGCCAGATAAGGCGTTTGATTTACGCAGGGCACCGAGCGACGCCCGCTGAAATATTACGCTGCTGGTTGACTTGTAAATCGGATATTTGGAGGCAATAGATAGAACCACAAAATGATGGATAAAAAGAGTGGGGTGAGGGATTTACCGTGCCAAACCCGGTGCACAACATCTCCAAATCTGCCTTACAATTCTTCACACAAAAAATATGCTATATACCTTGGAGACAATGTTTTTTTTTTAAATTTATTTATTCCCAGAAGCGATTGGGGAGCAGTTAATTTGTCTACACACGAGCAGATGTCGGTGCAGTTTTGGGATGGAGAGGAGGAGAGCGGAGGAGAGTGGAAGCACGAGACACAAAGCAGTTTGGGCTCATTATGTTGATTTTTCCCTCTTCTGCCAAACAAAGCCGCCCATGCTTCCACCTTCTCCGCCTTCCAGTCTCCTCCTCAGCCCAAATCAAATGGTTTGCTTCATCTGCACTGCTGCGAGAGGTGTTTGCCCACTGCCTTTGTCACAAAATCAAATTGGATTAATCATATTACAGAGACTGAGCAGGGCTTTCAGCTCCACTAAGAATCTTTGGTGGTTAACCCTTTAGAACCCAGACAGAATGCAATTCATTTTCTGCCATGAAGCTTTGGTGCTCTGACTCCTGGTGCACCGTAACGTGGCTAACGGCAGACATGTCTAGTGCTCTGAATTGGGTTTTACACATTTATCAGTCCGAAATGGCTTTCGCTGAAAGTGGTAGAGAAAAGGCAGAAAGTCCAAGTAAATAGCTGAATTTGATTGGTCGAAGCGTCACAACCAATTTTGTTAAATCCGTGAAAAACACAACATCTTTCCTGTCAACAAACGCACAAAGCACTTCCTTCTGCAGGTTTTTAAAATATAAAAATGTTCTCAAAAATAGACTGAAGTACGACCACCAGTACTGCCATGTTTGCTTTGGCTTCTACCCAAACCACAATGCTTCATTAGTAGGGAAATTTACCAAGTGAGTTTAAGACAACTTGATAAAAATAGCAACATTATTTTTGCGGTGAGTTGTCAAATCTTGAAAGCATTTGAAAATCTTGAAAAACAGTATTCACATTAACATAGCACATCTATTACTTGGAGGACACATATCAACAAGTCACATCCACTTGAAGCACATAACAGGTGACCCTTATTTTGCTGAATAAAAAGGCAATCTGTTGTTGCTAACATTTGAGCACACCACCTGACACAGTCCAAATCAGGTACATCTTGAATATATGCACCAATATCTCTCCAATAATGAGCCACGTGTATATTCAAAGGCATTTAATCTATCTGTGAAACGCCACCTGAGCCTAGTTACTCAGGCCCGCCTCCCTGATCCAAGCCATTCTCCTCTCAGCAACCATTAATCTACACACACACACACACACACACACACACACACATGCACACACACGATCACACAGACACGCCTTCACCCACACGCCCCCAAAGCTGTGGGCTGTAACCAACACTGCAATCTGTATCTGCACCACACTACAAAAAATGCACATCCAAATTATTGTAGGAATTACCCTAATCCAGAACAAAAACAATGAATTTAACTATTTTAGATTGAGCCAACGTGACCTGTTGTAGGATATTTCTGACAATCCACGGTTTTCCGAGAGACGATAACTTTGCCGTAGCAATTAACAATTCGAAACAAAATATTGAACTGAATAGTGAAAAGTCCTCAAAATGGCACCCATAAGTCGGAAGGTGGAACCCATGAACAAGTCGTCTTGAAGCCAATCAGAAATGGAATGGAATAAGTTAAATAGCCCTTTTAGTATATGGAAAAAACAAACTTAAGATATACATTCAACTGTCTAATGTAATGTAATGTAATCTATGTAATTTTGACCAATGTTAGCGCAATACAGTATAGACACTTACGAATACTTTTTGTATATACTGTGCATACCCGTTTGTTCATTTTAGTTAAATATATGTATCCAGTTGAATCCTTTTTCCTCTCTCTTCAATCCTTTTTTGCAGTGCATGTAGACTGGGGGAATCCTAGCAGACAAAGAGCATACACGCGTACACTACCAGCATAAAAAATACAGTGCCGAGTCCCCTGGCGGATCAGAATTCTCTCTCTCTCTGCCCTCCGCGCTCAAATCGATACCCCCACTGGCCCACAAGCAGCCAGAAGTGTGCCAGGTCTGCTCCCTCTAAACAACACACACACACACACACACACACACACACTGGATACACTATATCCTTGTTGCGTGTTGGTTTGTGATGGCCTTTGCTTTTTCCTTATTAACTCCTCACATGCCGACCGGAGCGTGCGCCTCATTATCGAACAGTCTGGGGATCCCACTGAGAGACAGAGAGATACATTGGACTTAAGAGGAGAGAGCACGGAAGACAAAGAGGGGAAGGGGGGGAAAGAAGGCCGGGAACACTGCAGGTAGACACAAAATATACTGGGAAAATCTAAAACAAAGAGAGAGATGTGATATAGACTTTTTGTCCTGTTGTCACATATGGAAAAATGAGTGCAAATAGTAATACAAATTTGAATTAATATTTGAATACAAAATATACTTCTTGTGGATTGATTTGAACATCAGTAGCATTAAAGAAGACATATTAAGCTCGTGTCTGCTATATAGTTATCATCTCTGGATCATTGTGTTAGAATTTGGACATTTTAAATCGCAATATTCATCTAAAACCACTTAATAATCCGTTAAGTTGTCGGCGCCTCCTATGGACTACGCGACGCTGCCAAATCCCACTGGTCTCACCGATTAAGAAAATAAAATTGGAGAACGAAGTAAGTACAGAGCGGTGGACGTGGGAACGGGGGTAGCAATGATGTCTGGAATACAGGAGAATAAAGATTAACTCAAAATATGCGCTGAATACAACTTCGAGAGGGGAAACGTGAAGCGGAAACAACTATAACATGGTTGAAAGCTTTGCATAATAAGTTCGCTTTAAAACTAGAATTATATCGACAACCATTAATTGACAATATAGAATGCTAATGTGCTATGCTAATGTTATGATCAACTTTTTTGAGCCTTCTACCGTGTTATAACATTGTTCCCTCAACAAAAACACGCGTGCAAGTGTTTTGAGATGTCATCCTTGCACGTTTGAGTAATCTTGTGGTCTCTCATGGCCACTGTTGGGATCTTTATTTTGGTTAGATATATGAGACCACATCACTTATCTAAGTCTCAGCCCACAAGCCGGCGTAACCAGCTCTCTGCAGCTCTCCCCCTGCTCCCACCGCACGGCCCCTCCCTGCTCCCTTCGCAGAACAGCCAGCGGCAAAAACGAAACTGAAACGAATTTAACTTTTAAATACGTTGTTTTCGAATATAGCTTTTTCAAAACAAAAACAAAGCAACGTGGTGATCTACCCCCTCCCCTTCCCTTTCAGATACAGGGCCAACTTGCGCTTACCGGATCCAACAATACGATTATAAATATTTTTTGGAATATTTTTTTCGCTAACGCGTTTTCACCCAATTTCAATGTACTATCCAACTTTACCTCTCGGAAACCGCTAAAAGTTGAAACACGTTCTTGAAATCTTCATCATAACCTGATTCACGCTAACTCGGCTTCACCTTGTCCTTGCCATGTTATTTCCTGATTAATCTTAGCAACTTAAACCTTTTAACACAAACGTCTGCATTCGCTAATGTTTGAAGTGGCTCCTTGAATGCGTACCATTAGCCCTGAGTTTGTTATGTTGCATATATCAGTGTCTAGCCGCCGCAGGTAGGCAAGCTTATTCTAATTAGCCAGACGGTTCATTAGCGCTGAGTGCTTTAGCTAGCGAACACATTTGGTTTAAAGGAAAAAACCCTGGTACTTATAAAGAAATGAATTAACAGACTTTAAGTGGACTCCTTGTCATTATGCTTCCTACTTCCTAGCTCCTCGCCTCCTTCTCCTCTCTTTAAATGTCAGCGCGAGACTTTAAAGAAGTTAGAGAGAGCATCGGGGGGCTCGGCAGTTCAAAGTGGGCCGGCAGCGTGGATGTAATTTCCTCCTTTTAGCCTCCTGACTGAATTACTGAGCGGAGAGAGGCCGGCTCTTGGGAAGCGCCAGGACTGTGGTAGAGCTGAAGACAAAAAGGGTACAGTGTGTGGAGACAGATGCTGAGATTACAGGTACAGAGGTGAGAAAATGTACACTGAAAACGCAGGGGCCTCAGATCCTATCTCCAGTATCGAGCTCCCACATCTTCAGCTTATGAGAAGGGAGTGAATCAGATCTAAGAAGTCTGCCTGTCCTCCCTCTGTTACTTTTCATGCTAACAGGGAGCTCAAGTTTCTCAAAGATATGCTAGCGACATGGACCGTATTAATGTTGGCATTTGAAACGTGTACATTAGACTTTATGGCTCGACTTTATAGACTGCATATATAAATGGACATAGCTAACCTGCTAGCTGCTGCGTTCGAAATAGGAAGAGAGCATGGTCGCGCTTTCAGCTCCATTGACTCTGGCTCCAATTCACTTCACGCAGAAAAACTGTCGCCCCTCTCTCTGTAACTGCTGCTGTCAGGCTCATCATTTTGGCCTTAAAATGCTCGTATTGACCCGCTCTACGTGATCCTATCTGTCCACTATACGTCCAAGATATGAAAATTAATAATAGATAAATCAAGTGCCTTCTTTCCCAGTTAGCGACAGGTTTGATTGACAGCATAACAGGATAACTAAACCAGCGGTGCAGGCGGGAAGGGGCGTTACCTTCAACAGCCTCGCTCCGGATTGGCTCTTTGGTTGCTATGACACTCGTGGTCGGAATTCCAAATATGGTACTTGGCTCCAAATTCAACCCTATAACTGCGCTAGCCTCAATGAGCTTCATTTGACTGAAGCTGAACGCCACGAGTGACGTCACATTCACTTAGTCCACTTCTTTATACAGTGGTTCAAACCCAGACCAAATCTAATCAACATCCTTCCAGTTACAAGACGTTTCAACAATTACACTGAGATGCACTAATTGAAGAGTGCATTAACATGGGCGTGTGTTTGTCATCTGTAGAGCAGCTTTAGAAGAACAATGTGAGATATAAAACTTGACTTTTTCTCTTGAATGTTATTAAAACATATCCAGGCATTATTGACAAGCCGCGAGAGAGCAGAGCAGCCATGACTCACACATCAGATGTGTCTGTATGTCTGTTATAGAGCAGATATTGGACTGCATTTAAAAGCTGCTGGATGCCAAGAGGGGATCAACAAAGTTAGACAAATATACTATACCCTCTCTCTTTCTCTCCCCCCCCTTTCTCCCCCTCTTTCTCTTTCTCTCTCCCTCCTTTTTCCTATCCTCTTTCTCTCTTGTTCTCTCTCTCTCTCCTCCTCCTCTCTTCCCCATCTCTCTGTCCTCTCTCCCCTTTTCTCTCCAATAAATCCAGCTAACCTATTCTTCTCATCCCTCTGCCCCCCCCCTTCTCTCCCCTTTTTTGTCCAATAAACTGGCACTTTCTTTCTCTATGTCTCCCTTCTCTCCCTACCCCTGTCTCTCTCTTGCTCTCTCTTTCTCTCTTCTCCCCCTCTCCTTCCTTCTCTCCCTCTTTTTCTCTCCAATAAATCCAGCCAATCTATTCTTCCCATCCCCACTACCAAAACTAGCACTCGCTCTTTCTCTCTCCCTCCTTTCTCCCTCTCTCTCTTCCTCTTTCTACCTACCCTCTCTCTCTTCTTCTCTCCCCCTCTTTCTCTCTCCCCCTTTCTCTCTAATAAATCCAACTAACCTCTTCTTCTCACCCCCTCTTCCAAAACTAGCACTCTCTCTTTTTCTCTCTCCCGCCTTTCTCCCTCTTCCCTTTTCTCTCTCTATTCCCCACTCTCTCCCTCCTTCCCTCCAATAAATCCTGCTAACCTATTCTTCTCGCCCCTTCTTCCAAAACCAGCACTGGACTCATACATAATTGATAAACTCCTGGCTGTATTGACTGCGTGGATTTTTCATCCTCTCTCCTGGTCGATTTTCGTACTCTATTATTTCGATGTTGGCG
>KN470611.1:339-34823 GCA_000787095.1 Periophthalmodon schlosseri | reverse complement strand
TCCTCTCCCTCCTCTCTCCGTCTCCCTGTCTCCCTCCCTCTCTCTGTCAGGTTGAGTATAGTGGCTGTGTGTGCGTCAGTGGATCTGTGTGTTAGCGGGGGAACCTTTCACGACTCTCTCCTGTGAGTGGGAGGCTGAGTTTGGCACGAGTTGTTTGTGTTGTTCTACGTCATGGTGTCTTCAGACTCAGAGTGGTGCCCTGGTTTGACGTCCTCCGTGGACCTTTATATAACTTGGAACCATAATAAAGATTTAGTTAAGTGTATTTGCAACTGCGGTAATACAAACTGGAGACATTGGGACCATTGGGCGCTCCCATCACATCAAGGACTCTTTCATTCCATTCACACACGTCAGTGTCTTGCCCAAGGGCACATGTGGTAGTATGCACATTTGGCCCCAAAACTTTTGAGCCAAATGTGACTTGTACCCAGTACAGATATTTTACATAAGCAGCTCTTGAGGTCAAAATAAGTCCGCTGTGTACTGTGTGCATTTAATTATAGAGTGTTTTACTGCAGGGGTTGAGGGGGAGGAGTCAGGGGGGTCTGTTGTCCCGGGCCTCAGGGTCTTTGTCTATTAATTTAAATCAGAAGGAGGCCCATGTGAGCCTTCTTGCCCCGGGCTCCCAAATTTCTGTCAATGGGTCTGTTTTACTGTACAATAATCAGGAAGTGTGCATTAGTATGCTAGTTGTTAGCTTTACCGTGACAGCAAAACTCCGCTCTGGTCTCTGGAAATAGTTAAAAGTGGCTTAATAATATCATCAAGGTGAGTGATGCTCAGAATGTATAAGGTAAGTGAGGAGTAACTTTGGAGCACTGCCAGCTGTTTGAAATGAACTAGTTCTGTTTTTCACATGTTTAACACAGTACAAATCAGGTACAGTGACTTTAATACTATTGTAATCTGTTACTATGGTACCACTGTTATACTTTACATAGTGCATGCAAGTATTATGTAAATGTTTATTGTGTTACCATAGCAATATATATATAGCAATGTGAAACTTCTTCAAATTCATAAAAAGTTTGTGGTAGTTTTTGGAAGCAAATGGCTGCTGATTAAGAAAAAAAAAAAGTTGTAATAATAAGGTTGAAATGATTTGTTTATTTATTTATTTATTTATTTATTTATTTATTTAGTCTCCTGAAATGTGTTCTCTGCGTTTGACCCACTCTTCAGTTCCTCAAGGCAATCTCTCAAGAGCAATGGACGACCGAGACCCATCTTCATCTTGGTCAGGGGTAACAAGATGGACGCAGAAATGCCTAAATTCGCCTGGAAATCAAACCCAGGACCTTCTCGCTGTGAGATGAGAATGCTGTAGCTACACCATAGCGCCAAAGTACTGTAATTTTTCTAACCTCAAAAATTGCATACCATTCACCACTTAAGGACGCAAACTTCAAACCAGAACTTCTCAGCCACATCATGGGCCTCCTCAACTTTTCAACTTCTTTCCCATGTGTCATCCGTGTCACATGACCAGCGACAGTTTAAACGTGTGGGCGTGGAGCGGCTTTTCACATGCAAATGCGGTGAGCGTTAGCGACAACCGCGGGTAATGCAGTCACACACAAAATCCAAAACAAATGCCTAATTAGTAGCTGGGGATTGGCGCGCGGCACGTTTTGAAGAGCAAAGCGTTGGGAGAGAGCAGAGACGTGAATGATGTGCTAATGTGCACTTTGAGCTGCAGAGGCTCCGGGCTGTGTGCAGATCAAGTGATGGGTTGAATCTATGTGGCCAGGAAAATGCCTTAACTAACTGGGGTATGAAGGAAGATTTGTATAAGGAGCCAGCAATAAGAATTCATAATTTGTTCTTAAAAAATCGAATATATTCACTAGTACCACAGCCTAATTAAAACAGAATGAATGTTGTTCTATTGGCAAAATGCAAAACTTTCTCAGACCCTAAATTCTCATAAGATTATAGTTTGCTCTTTTATGGAGACATTAAAAGTCCAGGCCCCGATTTTTTCCCATGTTGTAAATTGGGGTAACCAAAATTTGCCTTATCCCACTACAGATATATTATATGAGCAGCTCTTGAGGTCAAAATACGTGTGCTGCATCAAATTATAAAGCACTTTATTGTCCGATAATCAGGAAGTGCACATTAGCATGCCAATAGTTGTTAGCTTTACCGTCATGGCAAAGGTCTGCACTGGTCTGACTTTGGACCACTGCGAACTGTTTCAAATGAACCAGTTCTGTTTTTCACGTTTTTAAAACTGTAAAAATCAGATACAGCACAAAGACTCTCTCTATATAAATGGACATAGCTAACCTGCAAGCCGCTGCGTTTCAAATAGAAAGTGAGCACGGGCGCGCTTCTGGCTCCATCGACTCTGGCTCAATTCATTTGCACGGGCGCGCTTCTGGCTCCATCGACTCTGGCTTCAATTCATTTTACATTCGAAAACTGTTGCCCCTCTCTCCGTAACTGCTGCCGTCAGGCTCGTCATTTATTTCGCTATTGTGTCAGTAAATCAAGATATGAACATTAATAACAGACAAATCAGGTGCCTTCTTTTCCCGAGGTCGCTCCTGCTAGCGTTAGCAAGAGGTTTGATTGACAGCGTGGTTAAGATACTCACGGTCGGAATTCCTAATACGGAACTCGGCTCCAAATTCGCCCCTATTAACTGCAGCCTCGACGAGCTTCATTTGACTGGAGCCAAACGCTATGGGTGACGTCACACTCACTTAGTCCATTCTTTATACAGTCTGTGGTACTGCACCTTCAGTCTTATAAAAACAGATATGTTCCACACCAGATTATAGCTAATTGCCTAGTTTCCATTTGTAGTCCCTGTAGTACAATGCAATTACACCCAGTCAGCAGTTATAACAATCCACTATGTCGCTGTTTGATCCATACACACTCACCTACAGCGGCTCCAGTCAAATGAAGCTCATTGAGGCTGCAGTTATAGGGGCCAATTTGGAGCCCAGTTCCATATTAGGAATTCCGACTGAAAGTATCATAGCAAACAAAAAGCCAATTTGGAGCGAAGTTGTTGAAGGTAACTGGTTTAGCAGAGAGCGGGCGCCTAGTAATACTGTCAATAAAACCTGTTGCTAACGCTAGTGGGAGCGACCTCAGGGAAAGAAGGCAGTTGATTTGTCTGTTATTAATGTTCATATCTTGAGTTATGGACACAATAGCAAAATAAAAATACCAAAATGACGAATCTGACAGCAGCATTTACAGAGAGAGGGGCGACAGTTTTCCTACGAAAAGTGAATTGGAGCCAGAGTTGATGGAGCCGGAAGCGCACACGTGATCACGCAGCAGATAGCAGGTTAGCTATGTCCGTTTTTGCTATTTCTTTTACTGTTCTAGTGAAGGGTCTGCCACTTGGTTGTCTCCATGGAGATGTTATTACTTTGCCTGGAATGTTCCACAGTGGTCGACCTTTTGTTCTTGTTGTTTTTATTGCTCAACATACCTCAATTGTGAGTCACTTGTCCGCAGATCTGACCTTTAACTCGCCGTCACCCGCATGTCTCCATCACGATAGATAAGTTTAATGCCCTGTGGAACATTCCAGGCAAAGCAATAGCATCTCCATGGAGACGATCAGATGGCAGATCCTCCACCAGAAAGTGACATAGTGCGTCTTTAAATACACCCTACATTTCATTTGTACCTAAATGTATTTATATTTATTATTAAGTGATTTTTTACGTAGATGTTACTAATTAAAACTTGAATGAACAATTGACTGCTTTTCACTTGACCAGCGTTAGCAAGGCCACACTATACATTTTAACAAAGGAAACACGACGCCTCGTTGACGTCACCAACAAACAAGAGACACAACAAAATCAGAGGGTGACTTTTACACGCTCGTGGTCCCCTCTCCCTCCACCCCTCTGTGACCCACCCCACTGGGCCCGTGCCAGCTCTCATTTTGCCCCTCCGCCTAGTGCCACAGCAGCGAGTGATCCTGATTAAGATACACGCCCTCCGAAGGCGCCTTATCACGAGGTTAGGAAACGAGGAAGGAACTATCAGCTGTGGACGCAAAGGGTGGGGAGACGAGACGCGAGCTCGACTGCTTTTCGTTTAAAAAATACTGCAGATCTGATAATAGTAACAAGGAATCGTCGAGGTTGGGGTTGGGGTTGGGGGAGATTCGATCAAGGCTAGACACGTATAGAGTTAAATTTGAGTTCGGAAGTGATTTTATATTGCGATAAATGTGGGTAAATGCAGAACTTGTAAAACTTATATATTACTAATGGATCTAAGCAATTTTGCATACATATATTTATTCTATAATGTGTCACAGATACAAGTTTTATCCGTGGAGAGGCGACCCCGCTCACAGTAAGCACGGATATGTTTTTCAACTAACCCAGTGTCTGAATTTTTGTAATAATTGAAAGTAAGTACTGAACAGGGGGCGGAAATAGAGGGTAGGTGAAAACGGAAAATTTCTGAGCACTCAGGACAATACAGGATTACTCAGACATGCACAAATTAGTTGCGAACGTTACAACGCTGTTATAATATGGTTAAAAGTTCATAAAAAATAGAGTTAACATAATATCAGCTTTAATATTTGAACCAGGACTGTTTCTAGCTTTGTGGGGGCTCTATGCAAAATGCTGTCGGGGGGTCCCTATGTCTTCTGCTGCATTGTGTGATTCATATGGGGCCTTAGATTATCTCTGTGCATGCCACAAACTATTAAAGTAACATAAAAACAAACATTCAAAGTCATGGCTTCCCCCGTGTGGACTTTTGCATGTCCATAGGTTACTTATAGTCAGTGTTGGGAAGTAACTGTACACATACTCTGGTACAGTTACTCTTTCATTTAGTAGTATTCAGAATACAGTTACTTTTCTAAAATTAAAGGAATACATCACAGTATTTGATAATATAATTTAGGCTTCAAACTGCATTTTATAAGTAAGAAAAATAGACGTCTCTGCTGTTGTGGTGAGACGTGTGATTTTTCCCTGTACAGTTAGAGATAAAAAATGGTTTAAAAACAGCGAAACAAACATAAAGCTGTTTTGATCTTATATCGCGTTTTTACACTATAATTTAAACTCAACTCGATGTAAAAGTATTAGTAAAGTATTCAGGATACAATACTGTGAACTCTACTGATTGGACCAAGTAACAGAAAACATTACAAAATACATTTTAATGCAGGTATTCAGTATTCTGTAACTAAATACATTTTCAAACTATTCTTCCCATTGCTGCTTATAGCTAGAAATGGTTCTGGCTGCTCGTTCTTAGCATTAGCATTCTGTACAGCATTTAAACAGGATATGTAAAGTAGGTTAGCTGTATACGCTCGTAAAGCCGTGATAAACACTTGTATAAGAAATATCTGGCCACTCACTAATCAGTCTCATCCACTAAAAGCTCAAATACGCGCTCACTCAGATCACTTTTACTCACGCCGCTGTTAGGATTAGCACATCAAATACAACGTTATGACCTCATCTCTTCCTATACAGCTTATGCACAACACACTATAAATGTCTGCAATAACTGTATCCACCTGTTTGTATTTTTATAGTGAGTGTTTAAAGGCGCACTGTGTAACTTTTCTGGTGGAGGGTCTGCAATATTCCACTGTATGACATAAACTGATCTATCTTGCAATGTTCGATTACATGTGTTTTTATAGCTAGTAAATACCTCGAAAAATATGCATTCTTACCGGGTTGCCTCTCCGCAGATCCGACCTGTAACTTGGCCAAACGGTGTCATGTGCTTGTCTCCGTGGAGATACATAAGTTTAAGCATTCCAGGCAAGGCAATAACAGCTTAAAGGGAGCAGCATTTATCTGTTAGCGCCATGTCGACAATAGCTGTGCCGCTTATTTGCGTTTTCAAAATTCTTCATTCTCCACTGTTGCCTGCAGAGGGCGTCCTACGGTATTTCACATTTGAATTCATAAAACGGCGTTGTAAATATGTACCAAACTATTAAATAGCCACTTATTAGTCTGTGTCGTTTAATAATGCTAATGCTAATGAGTGCTAAGCGAGCAGTGCGGTAGTGTGGGTCCTCCAGTCTCCAGCAGCAGCAGCAGGGTGGTCCTGGCTGTAGATAACCCAGTGAGGCGGCCTGTGATACAGATCAGAGTGAGATGACTAGACTGCAGCACACGCTCAACAGAAAAGAGGGGGATTAAAAAGACATCGTGGGCAGAGAAAGAGGGCAAGCCTGTGTTATTGTTGTTTGTCAAGAGTTTCAACAGAAGGAATGGAGATAATCTTTGATCATTGACACAAACATTTTAACATGCACAATCTGCCAAACCAGTGAAGAATTCCTGTGATGTGAACTATACTAGTGGTTGTTTAAGGTACTGCAACAAAACCGTATGCAGCGGTGGAATGTACCGAAGTACTAAAGTAAAAGTATGATATTTTACAGTACAATTTTTGACGTATCTGTACCTTACTTAAGTACATTTTAAACTGGATACTTTTTACTTTTACTTCACTACATTTGGGAGCAGGTATCTGTACTTTCTACTCCACTACATTTTAGATCTGGACTGAAAAGTAAATGTACTTTTCTTTATGGTTAGAGACCTGATGAACTGGCAGAAACTTATTTTTAGCACATTTCATTTGAGTTAATGTCCCAACTTTGAGCAAAGCAAATGCACAAAACCAGCTACAAAAAAATGTATTATTTATCAAAATCACTACATTTGATGCTTTAACAGTTCTTAAAATCTCTGCAAAATACTTTTACTTTTTACTCATATAGTATTTTTAAACAGGTACTAATACTTTTACTTAAGTAGATTTTTCATTTGGTACTTTTACTTGATCTTTTGCCCCTGTATCTGTAGTTTTACTTAAGTAACAAAATTGGTTCACATTCGGTCAGCGGTGGAAGAGGTACTCAAAGTCACACAATGAAAACGTACCAGAGCATACAAGTACTTTTCATTTTGTGAAAGTATACCATCATATTTTTAACAATCATAACAAGACATGACAAACATGACTATCTAATGATAACTCAAATCCTAATTGTGCTGTTTTGTTTCATTTCTAATAGTGGAATGAGCAAAAGTAAAGAGATGTGGTTCTCAAAGTGGGGTCCAGGTGATGCAATGGGGTCCCCAAAAGTTGTCTACACATTAAAGGGCCCATATTCCGCTATTTTCTGATCTATGTTATAATGTTGTTTCCTCATCAAAAACATACCCAGAGTTGTGTTCAGTTTCATTCACATGTTTAACACAAATCCTGCATATTTAGGCTGAGTTCCTGCATATTTAGGCTGAGTTCTTCTCTCAAACTGAAAACACTCTGTTCCACCTTGTGATGTGATGTCATGTCATACAGGAAGTGCTCCACTGTGTTTTTAAACTCCATACACCTTCACTAGAATCATTTGGATAATTTCAGCCCTGGAATTAGCTATTTCTACTGAACAAAAAGTAAACGATAGCTGTTAACTTGAAAACTACTTCTTCATGACATCACAAGGTGGAACAGAGCATTTTGAGCTTTGGAGATGTGAACAGACTAAAAATAAAGTGCCACTCAAACCTGTGTGAATGAAACAAAACGCAACTCCGGGTATGTTTGTGATGAGGCAACAACATTATAACATGACTTAAAGCTCATATATGAGTCACTTTTGTGTAATATAGGACTTTTAAGCAAAAAAATATAGGCTATTATTAACTCATTTACAAGAAACATGTAACATAAGTGTTTCTTGTAAATGAGAAACACTTACTGAATGTCTCTGCCCTCTCTACCCCATTTCACGCTTTAGCTGTCATGTCCAATAAAGCCTACAGAAAGTCATTTAAAAAAAATAGCATAAAAACTCAACAAAGCCCATTGTTTGAGAACCTCCATCTTGTCTTTTTGAAGTCGATCTACAATGTAGTAGTGTTCACATTCAGCAGGTGCCACAGACTCCCCTGTCACTGTGCCTGAAACACTGTGATGACTTTGTAACGCGCCCCTCTTCAAGTCTGTCTGATTCCACCGACAAAAATAGTCCTCTCTTTGGAATGTGAGCGTGAGGGATTAGCCCGATGCTGTTTTTCTATCTTTCCATCATTATCACAGTGTGCTTTGACTCCTGTGCCAGAGGTCATTGTCTCCAGGTCCAGACTGTTCTCAATCAGGTTCTCAGCGTGACTTCTCTAATCTGCCGTAATTACAATATGTCTCGCAGTCTGCTGTTGCTATTTTCTCCTTTTCTGCCCCCCGCTAACCGTAGCACCCCTGATGAAATCTAAGGTAATGTATTAGTGAGTAATTCTGACCTCAAAACCAGTGAATGTGTATTTTTGGGGCACTGGAATTGGACACAGAAAATTTCATGATATTAGTAATTGACTTGATGTGGGGATACGTCCTGTTCTTGACTTCCAGGCTTAGAGTGATATAACTGTTTAACATAGATGTATATAGAGCTTTTCCACCTTCAAGGCACACAAAGCACTGTACATCAAGGAACCACTCCCCCATTCACACACACATTCATACACCCGATGGGGACGAGGTGGATTGAGTGTCTTGCCCAAGGGCACAACAGCAGTATTCATTTGTGGGAGCTGGAATCGCTCCGCCAACCTGAGGGTTAGTGGATCTGACTGCTCTACCAGTAATGTTTATGTTGAGAGCGGGATTTGAACTGACAACCTTTGGATTGACAAACACTCTACCAATTGAGCTACTGTGGAAGAACTATGTAAAATGTTGATATGTAATTGTTTTGTGTTCAATTCAAAGAAGACACATCCTGCTAGGGGCGTTCTGCATGTATGTGTATGGCGGAATGTTCAGCGGTTCCCATGGTGACGCAATGCACACATTAACGTACACAGCTTTAAGACATTCTGAAAAATCCTGAAAAAATACAAAATGCATTTAAATAACACAGTTATATTTTCACCATAAAAGTTGAAAGTGACAGTTGAAGTTGAAACTGTTAGCTAATGTTAGCTAGCTTCTGGCTGTAATGTTATTTGAGAGGGACTTGTTTAATAGCACAAAATCAGCTCACCTGTTGTAGTTCTAGCTAAAACAGTTCTTTATCGTCAAATTGTGTTAAAATAAAGCTCAGATTAAAGTCAGAGCAGTGCCTACAGTTAGCATCACACACCCAAGGAATGTTGATGACCTCAGCTGCAAAGTATCTATATAATTATAATCTATGACACCTGTGGATCATTATGTTATATTTTGGATATTTTAAATGGTAATATTGATTTAAAACTACCTAATGCAAGTCAATAATATTTTGATTATTAAAAAATGCAAATAATAAAAAAAATAAAACAACTTAATAAAAGAAATAAGTCAGATGGTTTCCAGTTGAAAACAGCATCACTGATTTCTGCCTGCCCATTTAGGGTCGTCTCCATGACTGAAAAAAGTGACTAAATAGCAGTGTGTGGGGGGGATACCTGAAAAAAGGTATTTTCTGAGCAATGGCGTCTTGAATGCAGGAGAATAAAGATTATTCAAAACTACACGAATCACAAACTATGTTATACAAACTATAACATGGTTAAAACTAACTAAAAAAATGATTTTGTTGAAAGGTCCTATATTACGCAATACTGAGTCTTGACACACATGTCTGAGTAACCCTTTATTATTAGTCTGTCTGTCTCCAAAGCTCAAAATAGTCTGTTCCACCTTGTGATGTCATGAACAATAGTTTTCAAATGGACAGCTACTTTTTACCTTTAGTTCAGTGCAGACTGGCAATTCCAGGGCTGAAATTATCCAAATGATTCTAGTGAAGGTGTCTGGAGTTTAAAAACACAGTGGAGCACTTCCTGTTTTACCACATCACAAGGTGTTTTCATTTTGAGAGGAGAACTCAGCCTAAATATGCAGGGTTTGTGTGAATGAAACAAAACACAACTCCAGGTCTGTTTGTGATGAGGAAACAACATTATAACAGATGAGAAAACGGCGTAATATCTGCCCTTTAAGCTACAAACTCAACAATATCAACATCATGGGGCAGCATTTCAGTTCAGTTGGCAAAAGCATTGCCTAGAGACCGGCTGAATCTCTGCCACTATCATCATTGCATCATGCTTTTGTGTCCTTGGGCAAGACACGTCATATACTTGCATGTCAGATTTTATTACTATCATATTATATTGGCAAGAGAGTGAATGAAAAATGCAAAATAAAACTCACTGAATATAAAAACGTGCTGTGTAAATCCACGGAATTATTTTTACCATTCATGACCATTTTTACTGCCTCCCTCGCTCATATTAATCAAGGACAAAGTTAGTGGAGTGTGAGAGCCTGAGGGGGGCGTGTGTGGGCCTGGCGTGCTTCCATACTGTCACAAAGCCCAGGGCGATTCTTTCACACCTTAGGAGGATCACAAGTAATGTGCGGTCGTGATGTCCTGGGTATAGAATGCAGTGTGGAGGTGGTAGTGCAGACATACCCAAGAGCGACGCCTCTCTGAAGCTTTGACGCATGCTGTCATAATGGCTGGACCTATTCATGGGCTTCAGTTATACTGTACCATTCAGAAGATATAGTATTTCATTTTGAATTGTTAATTGCCATGGTAATGGTCCTAACTTTGCATGGATACGGCGACAACAATGTCTGTCCTTTCAATAAGGTGATGAATTTTGGGAACAAGGTTAGGATTAAGGTTAACGCATTTCTCCAACGTTTTGACTGGAATGTTCCACAGTATGGCATTAAACTTACATGTGTTTTATATCTTTTATTGTATTCATTCAAATTACAGGCGTTTATATTGCTAAAAATACCTTCAAGTGGTGTCAGTTGCTTGTCCCCATGGAAACAGACAAGCTTAAAACCAGATTGCGGAAAGTTCCAGGCAAAGCAATGACATCTCCACGAAGACAAGCAGGTGTCTGACTCTCCACCAGAAAAGTTACACAGTGCGCCTTTGATTTCACATTATTCTGGATGCACATATAATTTATTCCGCTGATGCAATAAACCAGCTCACACAAGCATTTTGATGTTTGGATGTACACCAAAGTAAATGTTATTTCAGCAGAGGCATTTGAATCAAGAAAAATATAATTACTGCACCACAAGTCAGATCTGTAATCATCATCAAGAGCATTGGCTTAAAAGCAGTTTGCGCAAAAGTAGGCTAAATCACCAAGGGTAAACAAGTAAATTATCTTGATTCTTGAGACAATATCAATAAAAGTCAACAAATATACATCTACTTCCGTTCAAGTGGCTATTCTTTCAAAACTGTTGTGTCAAAGTACTTCAGTTGTGTTAGTACTGTTATAATGTATTGACAAAGTTACCAAAATGAGTGTAGTAAATTTGACAGCTTTTTCATTCCTTCGGTGGCAGTACTTTTTTCAGAGTCACAGCTGCCCTGGGGCTAACAGAACCCCGCCCACTTAAACTGCCACACCACAACACTGAGACTTGTCATGCAAACTTGACTTTTACGAGCTTTTAACCATGTCATAATGGTTTTCACTCATCATTAACTTACCCAGAGTTGTATTTTCATGCATGTTTGAGTAATCCTCTACTGTTTCCATTTGAGGTTTGAGTGTTCCTAAAATGTTTTACCCACTCTCTATCCCCGCCCACGACGCTGTTCTCACTTGTGATTCTTTGAAAAATGTATTCTCTGTGTCATACAAAAATAGCCATTATACTAAAATAAAAAATTCTGCTGCTTGTTATGGCAAAATACAACTATGAAGAGGTGGTGGGAGCAGCAGAGAAACAGAAGCAAAACAGGAAGTCAACTGACCTGGTTCTGCTATTAAATTGTTAGCTTTAGATCAATGCTGTCTTTTACACTAAACAAAATGTAAAATGAGGAGTTACAACTGTGAGTTTTTTACTAAATACCAGAAACAATTGCATAACACGTGTATTGCCAAAGGACACGGGAACAATATGCAAAGCTGAGATCAAATCATAGCATAGTGCTTCGGTTCTATTTCAGTCACCAGAATGGGAGCATAATTATGACGTCCCATGTTCAGATATTTCGCCCAAGTAATTAGCTTCAGCTTGGCTCTATTGATCTGCAGCTGTAGGTATTGTTCCAGCTCATTTATATTACGGCCAGCCATGTCTGTCAAAGTGAACTCTGCCTCACCTCACAACGCTCATAACAGAAGAGGCCTGGGCTGTACCGGACCAACCTGCTCCTCCTGAAGATAACACTGTTTGGCTTGTGTGTGTGAAACTGCTCAAATCATTATTCAGTGAAAGCAGTTTTCTTCTGACAAATTGGGATTATAAACAAAAATACAAAAGCCGTTGATGTGCTTGCTTAAACACGCGAGTATTAGGACACTTTAATAGTTCAACATTTTGCTAGCTAGCCACAGTTCATCACAATAATAGAGCCGGATGTCCACTGCACCACTTTTTGGATGATGGAAATGCTTAAAACGAGTCTGGTGATAAATCTATGGACTTAAAAACTGCGCAGGGTCTCTGTCTATGATGTAACAATCCTGGGAAATTTCAAACCATGTTTTTGGTGACTGCTCAGAAGCAAAACACTTTCACAGAGGATTAATAAAACCAGTATGAATGACATGAAATACAACTCCAGATTTGTTTTTTAATGAGGAAACAATATTCTAGCATGGTTTAAAAAAAAAGCCAGTTTTGCACGATCTGTGTTGTTTAAGATGTACGGATGTCACACTACAAGATTTGAGAAATTTAAACTCATAATCATATACATGTATTGCAAACTGTGCAATTGTTCACACGATCAGGCTAAGATCCAATTTTGTCTGAGCAAATATCAGGCTCTAGGCTCTGTGTGGTGGTAAAGTCACTGTAGTTGTAGTGGTTAATAAATTTAGTAAATGAAAGGGGATATGGGTCTGTTGTCGTTGTTGTCGTGCGTCTGTGTTTACAGCTGGTCACATGTTTGACAGAGATTAATCACTGAGGAGAGGATGGCTCACTGTGTGACCAAGACTCCAAAATATCAGACACACTTAATATGAATCACACCTCGTCGTTGGGTCGTGGGTTTAACCTTTAACCCTGTCTCACTGTACATCTGTTGTAGACCTACAAACCACGTTTTTGAGCTACAACTCAAGAGTTTCTCCACGATCAGTTTCTCCATCAACTTTGTTTACTGCCCCTCTCTGGTTGGAGTTAGTATCTTATGATCACAGATGCAAACATCTGCAGTGTGGTTCAGTGGTACATCTAAAGCACATACTTTCTTATATGTCACTGAATCCTGCCTTCAACAATGTACTGAATTCTGCAGTCACATATTATTAACTGTAAAATCATTATGAATTAAGTTCTTGCTGTTTTCTGTCTTTTACTGTTTTAACAACTAAACATTTATCTTGCCTTTCCTTACTATATTTACTGTAGTAACAGTCTCCTATTTCACTATCCCTCCTCAGTCATTAAACTTTTACAACCCTCCAACCCTCGCTGTATCCCTCTCACTACAACCTAAATACTCAATAGTAGTATGCGCACAAAGGCTGTCTGAAAGCGTGCTTGGCTGCTTTGACACACACACACACATGCACACACACACACACACACACACACACACTCACACACGCACCACGACGCAGACACACAGAGCGCATGGCCCTTATTTAAACTGACGCGAGCGCTGTCACGACATCCGACTAGTCCTATTTGTTCCACAGAAGCCTTGGCGTGAGAGAGCAGGGTCACCCCACTGGCTCTCATGCAAATCCATTCAATACACACACACACACACACACACACGCACACACACACACACACACTACTAATAGATAAGCAGAAAGAGAGAGGGAGATGGAGAGATGAGGAGGGAGGTATAGAAGAGAAGAACAAAAGAACAGAGGAGTGGACCTGAGGAGAAGGGAAAAAATGAATGGTCTTATTTGATTATGTGATCATGAGGAAGCTGCGAGCAGGAAGTCAGCTGGTTCTTAAGGGGAATCCCGCAAGTACTGTATGGGAACAAGGAAGTATAAGGATGTCTTGGAAAAAAGTATGAAAATAAATACAATGAATATAGATTCGAGGAGGAAGACTGGATGGGGGGAGTACATGAGTTACTAGTAAAGAGTGCGACATTTTGATCTTTTGTACCAGCGTTAGCAATGAAGTCCTCTTGGAAAAAGGGTTGTCACGATACTAAAATTTCTTGATTTCGATACTAAGACTCAGTACTCAATACCAATTCCAATATCACGATGATAATAAAACTATTATTCTTTCTTTAGACAACAGAATGTGATTTTCAACATTAAATCATAGTATTTTCTTTTATATTACCATGTGGTCTTATAATGTTCCATAGTGGTACATGGGCGTATACTAGTCTATGTTCTCATACAGCTCAAGATCATTCTAAAGCTCAGGAAAGGTTCATTTCTGTCCTGTGCATGTGACCTTTTAGTATCGATACTTGCTCAAATGGGTATCTAGTTTCAATACTAGTTATTGTATTGATTAGTATCTAAATTTCGATACTTCTGACAACCCTACTTGGAAGGTTTAGAACCAGGAGTGCACAATCTGTGATAGCCATCAGCCAGCGACTACAGCTACAACATTCAAAAGAGGTCTGCCTGTTGCTTACTTCCATGGAAATGTTTTTGTTTTGCTGAAATTTTCCACAGTTTCTCATTAAACATATTTATTTATAATTTATTTTGGTATGGATGTTTATAATGCTTGAAAATGCCTTGAAAAACATGTATTCTTACTGTGAGTGGGGTTGCCTCTCCACAGATCCTACTTGGCCTGGGAGGGTCAAGGGAGTCAAGCAGATAGCTGACCTTCCACCAGAAAGTTACACAGTGCACCTTTAAGTAATATGTAACACAAGAGAATGATTATATTCCAAGAAGGTTCATTTGGTCTTTTTTTCTTCAAATTACTTTTTTTTAGCACACTTCGACATGTTTGGACTGCTTGTCTGTGTTCTGATGATGACTGCAGACAACCGGCTGAAACATGTCAAGGTAAATAAACAAACTGGTCTGTTAGATGAAAACAAAAAGTCATTTAGGGACTGACTGTATTATGCAGATAATATACGGATGTGAAAATTCATCCAGGAAGACCCCATCCTTGTTATTGCTTCCTGCCACCTGTCTGTTCCTGTCACACAATCACCGCTCGCTTTTTCCCTTTCAACCAATCAACACTCTAGTCAAATAAATATATTCTTCTTTCCACTCTTCTTCCAACAGTTTTTGCTAGATTGGACCATAGACTGTATAAAGAAGCGGACTAAGTGAGTGTGACGTCACCCATGGCGTTCGGCTCCAGTCAAATGAAGCTCATCGAGGCTAGAGCAGATATAGGAGCAAATTAGGAGCTGAGTTCCATATTTGGAACTCCGACCGCGAGTATCATAGCAACCAAAGAGCCAATCTGGATCGAGGGTGTTGAAGGTAACGCCTCTTCTTGCCCGCACTGCTGGTTTAGCAGGGAGCGAGGGCACTTAGCAACGCTATTTACTGACATAGCAAAATAAAAATACTGGGATCATGTAGCGCGGGTTAATACGAACATTTTAAGACTAAAATGCCGAGGCTCACTGCAGCAGTTACAGAGAGAGGGGCCACAGTTTTTCAATGTAAAGTGAATTGGAGCCAGAGTCAATGGAGCCAAAAGCTTGCCCATGCTCACTTCCTGTTTGGAACGTGGAGGCTAGTGCATTAGCTATGTCCAGTTATATATACAGTCTATGGATTGGACAAACCATCCCATCAACTTTGCCCCAGCAGCAGAACTCCAGCCACCTCAGCCTCTCCACCTGCTTCCATTTACCACTACCAGTGTTAAGGCCCTGCAGAAGGTAATTTTAGTACGTTAATTGTATCTCGCTTAATTGTCCGTCATACGTTTCTGCTCAAGTTTCCAAATTCATTCAACGTGCTGTTTATTTTAGATAGGCACACAATGTAATACCTCCATTTCAGCATTGGTGCGTTGGCTGTTATGTGATGTAATGAGTACAGGCTGATGAAACACGATATTGTGTTGGGATTACTCATCACATTATGAAAGGAATATTTTTGGGGCCACTGTTTTTTCTCAGAATGAATCAATCTAATACAAAAATGATGAAATTATATGAGTTGCATTATTTTTCATATTGAGGAATGATTTACCAGTATGTCTTATGTTGTAGCCTTGTAATACATTTTTTCTTTGTTTGTTATTTTGGGAATGTGTACTTTTCTTAATAATGAAAGCTTTGCTAGAGCTTTAAAGATGCTATACCTGATTCTTACTGTCTAAACTACTACTCTACGAAACGTGTGAAAAATAGAACTAGTTTGTTTCAGGCTTTTTGCAGTGGGCCAAAGTTATTCCTCACTTTCCTAACATATTCCAAGCACCCTAATTATTCACAGATTTTCAAAACTCAAAGGTCAATGCAGAGTTTAGCCTTTACTGTAATGCTAACAACAAGTAGTGTGCTAACAGTGCTACTTCCTGGTTAGCAGAGGATAAAACACTGTATAATTTGATGCAGACAGCAAGCATCGGTCTCATTTTGACCTAAGAGCTGCTTTTTACAAAATATCAGTATTGGAGCAAAACAAATTTTACTTCATTACATGAAAAAAAACTGGGTACAGCCCAGCCCATAGACTGTACACATAAATGAACATAGCTAACCTGCTAGCCCGCTCTGCATGATCTTTGATGATTTTTATTTTGCCCATAGAGCAACATATGAACATCTATTACAGACTAATCAGGTGTCTTCTTTCCCAAAGGCCGGTCCTGCTAGCATTAGCAACAGGTTTGATTGACAGGGTTTCTAAGTGCCCGTCACCTACCAACAGCGCAGGTGAGAAGGGGCGTTACCTTCAACACCGTCGCTACTGCTTGACCCTCTGGTTGCTATGATACACGTGCCTTGCCACTAGCCTTGATTTGGCTAAAGACGAACGCTATGGGTGACGTCACATTCGCTTAGTCCACTTCTCTATGGTACAGCCCCTTTAAGACTGTCCTTATTATACTGCTAATCTATAGAGCTACTGTGGCCAAGCAATTTCCTGTGTGGATCAATAAAGTTTGTCCAAGTCTAGAAATATCACTTTTCCCCATCTCAAATTAACAACACACTTTTATCTCAAGGTTTGATCATCACACAATGCATCAACACACGTCACCTCTGCAGACATAAATCTGCATGGGAGGCTGTAAGACTTGTCCTCCATAACCTAACCTAAATACCCAATTATGTCATGACATCATTAGCCATTCCAAGCCCAAAAAAGAAAAGAGTAGTAATTCATACACCCCTCCCGTTCCTCTTAACACCTCACCCCTCCCTTTCTCTCTCTCCCTCTCTCCTTCTCTCCCTGCTGCAGGCTTCATTGTACACAGGCCCACAAAGCAAAGCATAGCATAGCATAGCGTGCCGGAAACTGAGTCAATAGATGCCAAACCCGGTCCCTGCAGGCTGGCCGGCCCTCAAACAGAGAGTGCACCTTCCCAAATTAGGTTAATTTGTCTTTGCACAGAGGCTGCCCGAAATACTGTCATGCAGGCGAGATACCGGATATGAGCCCCAATAGGCTTATCTTCACTAAAGCAGATATGATTCTAATATAGACTAAAAGATAAAGGTTACCGTAATATTGAATGAACTGGGTATCAGGAGACTATTTTTGTAATATATCTGATGATTCAAGAGGGTAAAGTGTTGTAGTTGTTTTAAGCATATTTTTTCCACACAGATTGAGGTTTTTGGGCCACTGGTCTGGAACTAACCCTAACCTTTTCACTCACGTTTATTTTGCCTCTGTCGCATCTCAAGCCCGACCAAACATGATCGTGCAACCAGATTTTGTTTTTTCAGTGACGCATGTGAAACGAAGGAGCTCATTGGTCATCCGTCATTTACAAACAAAATGGCATTCTTTCACTTCAGCGTTTTAGGCTTTGTTCATTGATTTAGCAGAAATCCACAATGTTTTTCAGTCCCATGTGATTTTCCTCGTAAGCTGCCATATTTGTTTTGATACTGACGGACCATGCATGTCTCTGAATGGCTGATCCACCTGTCAATCACGCCCATCTGAAAACGGGAGACTTATCCATGACCAGACTCACATCTTGGCAAAGTATTTAAGAAGTGTGTATTCTGGATCCCAGGCAAGAAAAATAAATGGAATTCCCCTTGAGATGTAAGTTGTTAGAGAAATGTCTGTACAGCACCGAGGGCTCTCACTGCCAGCTTAGTCCCTGTTATCTTAGCCTGCTTCACGCATAGCCAAACTGGACTGTACTAGACTGGACTAGACAACACTATCACAGTGTCTTGAGGGTTCATGTCTCCGGGTGCTGGGTCTTGTACTGATATTAAATAAAGTCCTCCTGCGTTAGAACGCCAGTGTCATGCCTCTTCTCTTCAACTCTCGGGCTACTACAATTTATTCTATAACATAAGCTACAGTCTAATTTTTGAAGGTAAAGACAAAAGTTGTTCAAAAGTGTCCCAGGAATTCAACTTCTTGTCAGAGATCTAATTACGCCTCTCTGTAAAGCACGCGTGATAAAACTGATATTGAAATCATGTGCGTCCAAACTTAGCCACTGTTGCTATGGTGGAGTTATTTATGGATGTGACTACATAGCTTTTTGTGGATTTGTCGTGCATGAAACTAAAAAAACACAGTAGGAGGATAAGACATGAGTGGGAGATCCATTTGCATCAGCCTGTCTGTATGATGAAGTGGCATACCCAGAAATATGCATCCTATCAGAAGTGAGATCACATGTTCCTCTGCTCTCTGCGTGAGTGAGTGGGAGAGAGAGTGTGTGGGCTGTGTGTGCTTTGGTCGCTCAGCCAAACACGAATGAGAGTAATGATATCATGTAAAAGACATAAAAAGTGTCACTTCAAACATCTATTACCACGGAATGATCAGCCGCGTAAAAACTCCCTTGGGAATGTCTGGCCATTATGTCACAGTAGACCTGATTCTGAAGTGAGTAAAATGCGCATTGGACAAACAGGACAGGCTGAAGCATGCAAACAGCCTGCTTTACTAATTATCTATTTCAAATAAAGTAGTATATTTACTGTTCATTCAAATACAATATTATATAAGTAGGCCTAAGTACTACTGTATATAGTTCCCACGAATTTTCTACATAAAATCTAAAATGTCAATTTGAATTTCACTACAGTAGTAGATATTATAAAACAGAATAAATAAATGGCCAAGTATTTTAATACATTTTTTTCCCACATTTTTCCCAATTATACAGCCTGTTACATAACAACGTAAGATATTAAATTGTCATGACAGACATTATAGCCTATAAAAATAAAGTAATATGACATAAAATGTAGGGGTAATTAAATGTAACAGTTTAATTCCTTATAAATGGCTACCATGTAATCCACTTTTTATCCAGTTTTCCTAGTGTTTTTAAATATATTTTAAAATGCATTTACATTGGCAGATATTGGTGCTGTTATTGTTCACTTATTTATTGATTTTGTCCAGATTCTTTAAATTTTATTACAATACAGCGTAAGAACAGTACGTGACGTCACTGCGTTTAGCGGTAGCGCTACGTCGTATCTATAGTAACAGCTAACATGCTCGTGCACCCTGCCCTCCTGCCCTGGGGAGAAGAGGAATCTTTAAAAATTGTGTATTTTGTGTCAAACCAACGCATGTTTCCGTCACTTTTATAAAAAACAAAGACTGTTAACCATGGGTGAGTAAAGGTTATATTTTCAGAACTTCTAACACACACGTAGGAATATAAGGCTTGCACAAATGCACAGATTTATTTATTAAAAGCGCTAACAACAGCAGCCCGATGTTTAATTCCTTTGATAATTTCGCTAGCTCTTTGCACCTCGTTTTTTCTTTTACATAGTTTTTTTACGAAGTGATAAGTGCATTGCTCATTTTAATGGCCTATATTATTGTCTGTTGTAAGTATGCCACACTTAATTTCAATTTTATTGCCCTATCAAGAAGACGAAGACATGTGCCTGAGTGCGCCAACTCTTTAGCTAACTAGCTAGCCACACTTCATAAAACAACTAAGATATAATGATAAACTAATAATAACAACTGTTGTAAGTTTATTAACACCACGTTTTGTGTGTGTAGTTAGTAAGCCTGTCATCATAGGGGCAGTACTAGTAGTTAATCTGTTTGCTTCTGTTGTGTAACTTTAACTTTGAGTATTTTTATGTCTAGTGTTCATTTAGCTCGGTGACAACAGTCCTGCAGCTTGAATCAGTCGCGTCTAGACTCGTGACTTCGCCGCTGCTGTGTGTGAATGCGATGTCGTGTCGTCCTCTCACGACTGCACCCGTCCATGCACAAGAGACGTGTGGGAGCAGCTTGCCTGACATTAGACTGATTAATAGTTCAATCAGAGCAGAAGTGGGCAAAGGCACAGGGGACCGGTTGTCATGCAAAAACCCTCATTTTCCTCTGCTCTATTTTTGCTTTGGAAAAACACGAGTCTGCAAAGCTGGGAAACAATACAATAAATAGGAGGATTATTGAGTTAAAGTTGTAGGAATATGATACAGTTGCACGGCCTGTTCATACTGGTCAGTTGTACTGTATTTTGCAGTTTGTAATCAAGTTAATTATCAACTTTTTAGTGTAACTGTAATAATATAATCGTGAGCGTGTAGGAATATCAATTAGTGCTGTCACAATACTAAAATTTCAAACTCGATTTTGATACTAAGGAATAGACTTTTTCTTTAGACAATGTGATTTTCTTTTATATTCCCATGTGGTTTTATATCTGCGTAATCCCTCAGTCGTCCAGAATGTTCCCAGATTTTCTTTTATATTCCCATGTGGTTTTATATCTGCGTAATCCCTCAGTCGTCCAGGAATGTTCCATAGTGGTCCATGGGCGTATACTAGTCTATGTGTCTTATACTTGTGAAAGATACAGCTCAAAATCATTCTAAAGCTGTTCAGGAAAGGTTCATTTCTGTGCTTTGAATGTGACTTTTTTGTATTGATACCTACTCAAATGAGTATCTACTTTTGATACTAGTTTTAGTATCAGTTAGTACCAGATTTTTGATACTTTTGACAACCCTTATATCAAGACGTATCATGAGATGTCATGTAGTATAAAAAAGTAGAATTTTTAAATCTGGAATTGTGATTTATTTATGGTGATTACAAAATATATTGTATATATTTTAGGCCTGAATGTAAGTGATTTATTAAATGTTTCCGATGACATCACAACATTCCATAGGCCAATAAGATTTAATACAAATGGGGGCAGCTGGAATGAAAATTATTGCAATGTGGATTTTTGTGGTTGTATAGCTAAGTTTTGGCTCTTGTCATCAATAGAAATAATCAGGTTCAACTTTTGGATATTTCATGGCAAAATTCAATGTTATCAATTGGAAAATTTGGCTCTTACCCAAGATGTGAGAGTATAACATCACATTCTAGCATCTGAAAACTACCAGTTGTGGCAGTTTTATAATGCAGTTCTTGTGTTCGTTATAAAGCAAAAATAATGATGGCAATAGTGTTGTCATGATACTAAAATTTCAAACTTGCTTTTGATACTAAGGAATAGACTCGATACTCGTACCGATTCTTAAAATTTCAAACTTGCTTTTGATACTAAGGAATAGACTCGATACTCAGTACCGATTCTGATACCACAGTGATTATAAAAACACTCTTTATTTAGACAGTAGAACGTCATTTTAAACATTAAATGGTAGTACTTTCTTTTATATTACCATGTGGCCGTATATCTGTGTAATCCCTCAGTGGTCCAGGTAGCTTTCATAGTGGTCCATGGGTGTCTACTAGTCTATGTGTCTTATACTTGCTCTGATACAGCTCAAGATCATTCTAAATCTGTTCAGGAAAGGTTCATTTCTGTCTTGTTGATGTGACTTTTTTAGTACCGATTAGTATCTGATTTTCAATACTTTTGACAGCCCTAAATGGTACCACAAAAAATTCTCTTAACACCCCTATTACCCTCTCTTTATAATAGAAGCACTTGTTTCTACCATCTTTTATCAGTTGTCTCCTCTCTTCTCTCACTTAAGGTTCAGAGGCCATTTGAATCCATCCAAGCAGACAGCCACACACCCTCTGATAGACCTGACCTGCTCTCTCAGAGTTAGCCTGGGGTATTTAAGCCGAGGTTAAGTGTCGCGTTGATGTGATGCTTTTTTCCCCTAGTGCTAATGGTGAGCTAATAGATAAAATGCCCCGTGTTTTGGCTCGTGGTCCCGCTCTCCTGTCCTCATCCGGCCTCACGGACTAAAATGGAAATTGCTTCACAACCTTTATTGACCATAGACATCAGGGTCAAACAACACATAAGGCTCGTTCCTCTCATTTGAAAGTAATTGCGGAAAGTGCTTGTTGAAAAGTTCCCCCCTGCTTCTGCTCAAGCCCTTTTAAAACTCGCCCTGGAGGTTTTGTATAAGATTAAAGTGCATACGACAGGTTAGACTACTCATTTCATTAAAACTGTCCCTATTTTTTGGATGGGATTTTCAGCGTTGCAGACATGGGTAGTGGTGTTGTCATGATAATAAAATTTCAAACTTGATTTCAATACTAAGAAATAGACTCGATACTCAATACCGATTCTGATACCACGATGATATTATATTATTATACAAGGAATGTGTTCAACATTAAATCGTAGTACTTTCTTTTATATTCCCATGTGGCCTTATATCTGTGTAATCCCTCAGTCGTCCAGGTATTTTCCATAGTGTTCCATGGGCGTACACTAGTCTATGTGTCTTATACTTGTTGTTCTAAAGCTATTCAGGAAAGGCTCATTTCTGTCCTGTGAATGTGACTTTTTTGTATCGATACCTGCTCAAATGAGTATCTACTTTTGATACTAGTTTTAGTATTGACTAGTATTCGATTTTTGATATGTTTGACAACCCTAATAGGCAGAGGTATTTTGTTTTAGAACTCAGCGCCACTTCCTGTATTTTTGTACTTTTCTTTGCAACTTTTTTCCAGAAGCTGTCACTTAACTGATATAAAACTATGATGAATATTTACCACAGGTCCTATCCCACCAAACCAAGTAATAAAAAGAAAAACATGAAAATCTGTCATATGCACTTTAACCTATGGGAAGTCTGAGCTGTGAAATGCCATCATCTAAAGTATATAGGCTTAGACCCCATAAGCTTTCCTGATTAATCTATTGAATTGAGTGTCGCGCAAATGGGTTTAATATGGTGCACATCACGCTAGGGGATTTAACGTTCACCTCGTAGGTCATTACTTCTATGATTTTTCCCAGGTAGTTTTCCATTTACGCACGGACAGCGGAACATATGACTGGCATTGCATGACATTGTTGTAAAGGTTAGCCCATATGGCGTAAATGAATGCAGCACGGGTTGTTCTATTTCTACTACACAGGACAGAAAAGACAGCCTAAAGCAGCATTAACTTACAGGTGGAGGCAGCGTGCCAAGCTGTGCAGTAATGAGGCAGCCAGGGAAAAGAGGGAATAAAAACTAAACATGGCTGTAAACATACAGGATGTAGCCATGTGTTTTATGGGGAGGGACCTGATGCTTTTATATATGACATTTCAGTTGATAGTTATAAGTGTAAACACAGAGCTCACTGTGAATATAAGAATCACAAATCACAGAGGGCATTGTGGAGTCGAAATGAAAAGTAGTGCCTGTGCCATAGTAGTTACAACAGTACTATATCAACTTATCATTAAATGTGTGAAAGAGTTCTGTGTGTCCTGTAGAGTGCAGCTCATTTTAAGCTATCAGGTATATTTAGTACAGGTTAAGTTAATTGATCATTTTGATTACTCTGGCGGTTATAATCGAAACATCAAATATTTCATATTGTCATTTCTGGTTGTATAACTCTATTACAAGCCTAGTCATAATAATTGTAATAGTATTAGGAGTTTTGGTAATAGACAGGATGGCTGGGCAATATGGCAAAAAAATAAAATCTTGATTTTTACACACACACTAGACGATTCTGATTTTAATCCATTTTAATCCATTTTTAATTATTTTAAACAAATTTAATCAAAGTCAGAGCAGGGACTCTAAGTCTTTTAAACTTGTTCATTCTTATCATACCCTATTATTTTAGAAATTGTAAACTGCCTTCAATCACATTTGTATAGATATGTAATATCATTTTAATAGTTTCAATTAGAAAGAGATTTTTGTTTTCCAATGTCAATTTTTAATTGCACAAAACCCCTGCTTTGCAAATTAGAACATCAGGAGTAAACTTGTTTTATGATTAAAACCCAAACACGCTTTATAATGTAGCAGAGATGTCGTCAAGCAGCATAATCTCATTTCCTCTTAATGACCCAACAGCAGTGGGAAAACAATATGCATTTGAGTTTTTCTATTCAAGTGATTCATTGATTTATATTGAAATTTTGTATCACAATTTTCATTGCAATGAACAACAATATCACGATTATTAAAATTTTAGATTGTTTAAAAATGTAAAAGAGATACTTAAATTATGTCATTATTGTTAAAAAAACATTCATAATTAGTTTTTATGAATACGTTCTGTAATTAAACATTTCTTTTGGAAATGTACGTTTGTCATAAGTGAAAACAACAGTGATCTAGAAGAGAACATCATGGATAAGTAGCTTTACTTCTGCACATCTGGTCGTATAATGTGATTATGTATGTATAATGTGTTGATATGCAAATATCACAATTATACAAAATGTGCCACAAACCATTTTGTATCCATTTTTTATCAAGTTTATATCAATATTATTGCTTACTGTGCTATCTCTATAGGTTCTACTATAGTCACACAATAGCAGAAGAGGACATTTTGAAGCCTATTGTGTGCTGGTGGTTCTGTTGTGCTGGCCTCTCCAGCAGTAGTAGCACTATCACTTTGATTGCCTGACTGCTTTAGTAATAGAAATCTATTTGGCTCACAGTGTGCTGCCTTTTACCACTGTTTTGAAAGCTCCCACTAATCAATTGCTTGTCACAGTGGAAGCTTTGATTATTACTCACTGAGGTTGAAAAATACACAACAAAAGCAAAGATACAGATATGTTGAAATGAAGAAAGCAGAGTGGATGACGTGTTTTCAAACTATTTCCGCTTTATTAATACTCAAAGAACATATGAAGTCATGTTGTGGCCGTCTTGTTTCTAGGCGACGAACGAAGACCTTTGGAGGCATCTGATGAAGAGGAGCAAATGAAGGTGCCTGTTCAGAGCAGCCCCCGCCCACTGCCTGACGCCATCATGAAGGTAGGCAGCAGCAGAAATAGCCTTACTGGAAATACACTATTTTAGGATACTTCAAAAGGACAGGAAAATACATGGTGGTATATTTTTGTTCTGTTTAGAGTGTAAGTGGGTGAAAGCAAAGAGGAAAGCATCAGGGCTATATTCCTAGTCAATTCATCGGTTGATGGAGTCTATTTCCATGGAATCATGCAGGTGACATGCCACCTCCAGAAAGTTACATACTGTAGCTTTAACCAAGAATTTCTTTAGTGGACTATAGTCCTAGACAGAGTACAGACTACAGAGAGTACAGAAAAATACAGTACTTCATGTCGGGGTGGGTCCTCAACTTGTTAGTATGGAATGCTTGTTTTAAATTCTAAAAGCAAAGGTGAGTGGTGCTTAGATATTAAGTTATAGTTTAACTCACTGGCGGACTTTTGTATTCAGTATTGTGATAAAAGTAACTGTATAATAGCACAGTATTGTACATATCTGATCGTATGTATTTTCATGCGTTGTCATGGTAATAATAAGTGTGCTGCTATCCAAGTGTCATTGAAGTTCTAGGCAAAGTGTCAGTTGCAGTATCAGTGGGTGAGGAAAAGAAGTGTTGTATTTGAGCATAGAGCTGCGTTCAAGAGAAAAGCACCGAACTATGAACAATCTCTTCAATGATATGAAATGGCTCCCCTCAGTCCACAGAGCTCACTGTAATGAAGCAACATATGCCAGCCCTAACTGCAGCGCGTCCACATTTGATATTGTGATTAGCACATTAACTGCAGCATGTATTCCATATGCCACAGTAATCTATATGATGCGAGGACGGGCCGGGACAGTGCGTCTTCCTTTAATCTTCCATCTGCTGCGTGTGTGGAGCTGCAGGAGACACGGAGGATGACCCAGCGCCTGTCGCCCCTTCCTGGCCTCTGTCAGGTGCTCTTTACATTACCATATGAGGTGCCATATGTCGCAGATATGAATTTAACTGCCTCTTTGTGTTGTCACGAAATATAAAGACTCGTTAGCAGTTACAGTGTTGTACAACTTTGAAAGCTTTGATCCAGACCTGTCACAGTAAGTACTAAGTATTTTAATGTTGCCTTTTGTACAAATGTGGCTGATAAATGTGCACTTTGTTTGCTCATTGTGATGAACATAATGTATTGTAGGAATTATAAGATGTTTTTTTTCAAAGTACAGTGTGTAGTGTGAGTTGGTATTTGCAGAATGAATGCTTTTTTTCTAAAAAAAAACCCCTAAACTTTAAAGAATAATATGTGCCTCCTGTGTCCTTGAAAAACCATTTGTGAAAGTAGTACATTCATTTCATACTGTTAAATTGTCTGTATTTCACCTTTATCCAGTGTCACTAGGGCAAGCTCTTAATCCGTAGATATGACATACTGAGCCGTACTACCTCAAAAATAATATTATATATTATGAATGTCATGACTTGTTTTGAAAGTGCGTATGCTTGGATTATAGTATTGAAGGGCCAGCTCTGCAGTGTTGGACATCATGTGATTTTTAAATGTAGAAATTATGCTGTGAGGGTGATGAATCTGTCCTTATCTTTTTCATATATTTTTATTAAGTAGGATTTGCAAGTACACCAGATGCCCAACCCTAACTAGTCCTACGTTGACTGGAATGAGCAGTCTTGCTAAAGGACACTACAGCAGTATGCGGCGGCACCACTGTCGTCCCTGTGAGCCGCCTTATGAATGATGCATCTAATTTGTTTTACAACCCCTCTCATTGTGTCTGTTTATGATTTGTCACAAAGGGCATGTGATTAGCGCAGCAAATCAGCAGCCAACAAGGGACTGAAAGAGAACCCTCTGACATTTCGCCATTATCCCATCTCCCTCCCTGTGTCCGGCGCTGCCGTCGGAGTGGGCCTGTAAACCAGAGGATGTTCTGAGCTTAGCCCCCTGCTGGGAACACATAACATTTATTGAACCCGGCTTAGGTGCTGAGTGCAGAGCAAGTGCAGGGCTGTGGGCAGTGCCATGTGTAGTAGAGTAGTCATTGTGGGAGCAGCTAACGCAGGCATTTAAGTGCTGTTAATCCCGGTGCGCTGGGAGAGCGCTGGCACCACACTTTAATGGTGGGCTGCTGGGAGGAGAGCTCTGTGGTTATACTCTCAACATGCTCCCACCCACACAGGCACGCAGGGCCGTCCAGGTGTTTACGAGGAGCGCACTCAAACATGCAGCCTGCTCACAAATGACTTTTAAAGGCTGTTTGTACTGTGGTTTACAGTCTAAAAATAACAAAATGAGTAGCAATGTAGTTTTGTGAGTAGTTGGACTACTTGAATTGACGTAGCCTGTTTAGGGTGTGCTGTCATTAGCAGTGAGTGATTAGGTTGTCAATTAGTAGTTATTAACTCTTTGTTTTGGAATGCTGAACTACTTTGTTGGATAAATGAAGTACAAATAACACTGAAGAAGTAGCATTTTATTTGTCAATACTGGTATTCAACACCAATATTTTCTGAGCTGTGTGTGCCCTTTTTTAACAGACTAATGAGTAAAAATGGAAATAGCTTGTATGGCTTTATGGTCACACAAACATGTAACAAATGATTTTATATCCCAGATAAATACATTTTGTTATTATTTTTAGGAAAGTGAAAAGTTCATTTGTCACCTTAAGATAAATTTGTGGACTTTGATTTTGGATTTAAAAAACAAAATATCGCTAACTGCACATATTGGTTCAGCCACAGCAGCAGGCCAAATATCAGATATCAGTATCTGCCCAAAAATCCGTATCACCCCTTTCCTACATTTTATATGATGTATCATTAAGGACAGTTTGAATTTATGACTCAAGCTCCACCAAACATAAATCCAAAAAAGAAATGTGTGGGGCTGCTGACTGCGATGTGCATATTTTAATAGTATATTTAACGGTATAATTATTTTGGTTATTACTGGAATAGAACTGAAAAAATGCTAAACTCTGATTTCCGAGACTGTTGTGCTATTTGACATTGCCAACCTAATATTTTTTTTTCTAAATTATTATTTTATTTTGGGCTGTAACCCAATTTTAGCCCAGTATAAAACTCACCTTTTCCTCCACAAACTCGTCTCGTTCTGTTGTGCTTGGCAGGAGTTTCTCAGAATTGTCAAAGTGGCACATTGACTTCCAGATGGCGTTCTCTTTGTGCTATCACGGTGTTCCAGAGGTACGAGTTGTTTTGAACGCCGCAACCCAGCTCTGAGCAGCCCCTGTTCTCCGCGAGGCCGCTCCTGCCTTTTCACTTCACACTTGTGCCACAGTCCGACACACGGCGTAACAGGACAAGACGTACACCACCCAGTGAGAAACAAAGATGTAAGGGAGCGGGGGAGCGAGGAGCGAGAGGAGCGCAGGGACCGCAGGGACCGCTAACTTCTCCACTGTTGTGCTTTGTAAAGAGCGGCAGGCAAAAACACTGTGTAACGGCACAAGATGTTCACTCTGCAGATAATTACAGAGCTGAGGAGCAGATTGCTATGGCACCGCGTTCAAAAGAGAAGTGCTTTTTAGTTGTATTGGGCCCAAAAGAGGCAATCAGTCAAACAAGGGGTTTTTATTGGAATAGATTTTTTCTAATGATGCTGAACAAAACAGCTTTTATTCTGTGCTATTTCACAGTTGATTATTGTTAAAGGAGTCTTACTGTTGAGGTGGCAGATATATATTGAAAAAAAATGTTTTGGAGATAATATAGAAAATTGCAATATCCAGTTTATTGTCAAATGTAAAAACGTTCAGTACTATCTCTCTGCACTTTTATATCACATTTTCTAGTCCATTCACGTTTTGTGCAATAATTAAACCTCAACCAAGACATCTGCTGGCATGTTTTAGTACGTTTTTAGATAGATTGCCAATTTGCCATAAGATTGTATATTGTCATAGTAATAATAATAATAATTTTTAAAAAAGCCATTCTATGCTTCAAGTGGTTTGGACTCAATAGGTGTGATGCTGGTAATAGTAGGTATGTAGTAGTAAAGACCTGTCATTGTCTCCTGAATGATTCCTCGCTAGTATGTATGCTTTCCTTCCTGTTGGCTCCTATTCGACAGCTTTTTTGGTGTCAAGAGCACTGGCTTATCTTCTCAATATATCTAGACTCATCAAGACTTCCTGTAGGCATCTGAACTAGGGCTGAACGATTTGGTAAAAATATCAAATTGAATTTTGCGATTAGATTTGTGATTTATATTTTAATAATGAGATTCTATTCAAAAGTTCGCATTTAAACACGTCCAGAAGAACTAACAAAAAGACTGTCATTTGAAAAACTAATACGAATAACGATAAGAATCACATTTCCGATCATGTTTGTACAGATCTAAACTACAGGGTTAGAAGTTTTTGATGCAGGACAGGAGATTTTGTAGTTTGTGGAGGAAATTATGGTACTTCAAAAACTGCAGCCTTTGCTATTTGCTAATTGCGTCCACTTAAATTACAATTTCAATTTGCAGTCTGGACAGAGTTTGAGGGCTGCATACACACACACATAGTGCTTGTTTGTCTCAAGTACATGCTCCAAATCTATTCTCTTTGTTCTTTTTGTTTTTTTTGCCCCTCCAAATATCTGATATTTTATGTTGTGCAACTCCGGATATTGAATTAGGAAAAATAAGTCTCGATAATAAGCAGGAGATTAGTGCTTAATACAGAGTTTTGGAGCTGGACAGGCTCAGAGCTGTGCCACACTGCCCTCTGTGTGCTGCTGCCTGGACTACTGTGGCAATCAAAAAACGAAATAGGTTTATTATTTAGGAGAGGGTGTGATTTGTGGATCAGTGTATTTGTCACATATTGTACTTCTTCCTCAAATCATTGTGTTCTCTTTCTATACTAAACAATTCAGGTCTTTACAAGCCAACATTTTAACAAGCAAGCACACAGTGTGTTTCTCATTGACAAAGATGATGATGTTGACCTTCTGAATAATTCATCAAAATCAAATTAAAATCACAGTCTGTGCAGTCGCAGTTGACAAATCACAAAGACAAGGATAACGTCTTTTGCAGAGAACAGAATATCCAAGACATGTTTTGTAATGCAGTGAATTCTTGTATTGATTCAGCAGTATTTCAGTATACACTTGTTAGTAACATAGTCTATTCACTGTCAACGTTTATGCACTTCAATTTATGGAAAAACTTTCTTCTGAAACTGTCCTTTCAGGTGAATACGTATCTGGACGTGACGCACATTTTCGGTGTTATCACTTTGTCAATATCAAGTGACTGTCTAAAGTTTTTCTTCCTCAAAAATGAACCTCAGCAGTCCACAAATATGTGTTCTATAAATTACACATTGTTTTAGAATAAAGTCGCGTTTCATTTCTTTGTATAATAAAAAAAAAAAAATGTATAATGTCCTGCAGTGTGAATGTCACTTTTCCTCAAAACGTTCTAGAAAGAGTCTCTCGTGTCAGAGACAGTTCATAAAGGTGCTGCATAAAGGGAAGCATGAAAACATGATTTAATAAAATTACACCTTTATCATTACTTTACATCTATAAAAGATATGAGCAGTTTAATGCTGTAATCCAAAGGATGTCCTGCTGTGTGACATGGGAAATCACATTAAAAAGACAGTTACACAAAAACTAGAAGGAGCTCTGCTGACATGTGTGCACCAGGAAGAGCTCTGGGGGTAAGGCTTTAAGAAACAGCTCAAAATTAATCATTAGAATTGTGTTATTTTTGTAAAACCAAACTCTTCTGAAAAAACTCTGAACATGCTGCAGTTTGATGTCCTGTGGTGTGACAGCTGTATTTCCTGAGAAAAACACCATTCTAATAGTTAAAATTATATTCTTTATGACGGGACAGTTACATAATTATTAAAGTAGCACTAGATACATATTAAGTCATTTATTAAAATTAGAACATGGCAAATTTACACAAATGTTTATGTAATGTTTGTGAAAAGGCTTCCTTACAAGTGTTGTAGAACTGATTTGTTTTTCAAAATCATTTTTGTATTTTGCTACAAAGGCGTGTCACACTGCAGGAGAGAAAAAAGGCGCGACACTCCTAAACGTCAAGTACCCATCTGCTGTTAAGAATAATTGTGTTCTCCATCACTCCATACTGAACAAGTGAAGTCTTTACTATGCAGCGTTTTTGTGAGCGCACATAGAAATGTGTTTCTCATTGACAAATTACAAGATGATGATGTTGCCCTTCTGAATAATTAATCAAAATCTAATTGAAACCACAATCTGAATGGTCGCAGCTGACAAATCACAAAGACAAAGATAATGTCTTTTGCAGAGAACAAACTATCCTAGACATGTTTTGTAATGCAGTGAATTCTTGTATTAATTCAGTATTACTTATTGCAAAACAGTCTATTCAGTGTCAGCTTTTATACTCTTCAACTTATGCAAACTCAAACTTCCCTCTGAAACATGTGTCTCATCAGGTGAATGGTTCCCTCTGAAGCGTGTGTCTCATCAGGTGAATGCTTCCCTGCTGTTCCGACTGAGAGCCCTCTGGGAGATTATTGTGCAATATTGTCACGGGTGTTGTCTGCAACCCGGTAATGCAAAGTGACAATGGAGCATGATAATCCACAGGTCAGAGCAGGGTCACTGTTGCTTTTGTCAAGCTGTTGCTATGTGCTAGCTAGCCAGCGCAACAGTTATTTTGTAATGTAACAAACAGAAGCGGCTAGAGAGACCTGACCTACACCAAGGCATTCACCCTGTCTTGCAATGCTTAAGTTACTGTGCTGTGTGCAGACCCAGCTTTATTCTAAAAGGGGGATTATCTGTATTGACGTGATTCAGGGATTTTTAATAATGATAATAATCAAATGGTGCCATAGATTTAAATGACCACCATTAGCATTAGTCATAAAATGAAAACTGCAAGATGATTTTCTGCAATTTTTGTGAATGTCGATTACTAACTCACTCCTTATAGAGCAATCTGGAGACAACCTAATCATCTTCTATCCAATTTATCATATTTTCTTAAACTCTCCAATCAGACTGAGAAGAGGAGTTTACTTCATAGCAACAACACAGACAATACAGAATTCATAGCACATACTTGATTTATATAAACAACTTGTAGAAGTCATATTTTTTTCCCTGAGTCCCTAGGTTTTTACAATATATTTTACTCTACAGGATCTTAAAGCCAAAAATAGCTGGCGTTAACAGTAGGGCTGCAAGATTCATCACAATCGAATCACAATCACAATTTGAATGGACAGGACAAAGGCTGTTGTTTTTGAAGTACCATAATTTCCTCCACAAACAAAATATCAAGTCTTTTCTGCATAAAAAACTGCTAACCCTGTAGTTTAAAGCTGTACAAACATTCTCTGAAATATGATTCTTGAATTAGTTTGTCACTTCATATTTCAGTCAATTCTTCTGGATGCTTTAAAAATGTGAACTTTGAACAGAATCATATTATTAAAACAGATATAACAAATTGTGCATCCCTAGTTAACAACGCTGGTTTAACCACGGTGAGATAATTCTACATGATTATTATTATTACTCTTAATTCATTTTGGCTAATACACCAGATATTCATGCTTTGCTTTTATTATAAACTAGCTCAATGCATTATAAAACAGTTTGAATTTGAAAATGTTTTATGAATAAGTTGAATGCAGTCTTCAGTTATAAGTGTGTGTGTCGTGGTCGTGCAGCGGTTGGGCTCCACAGGCAGCCTCACTTGTTTTCTCTTGCTCCGGAGGTTAACTGAGGTTGGATTTGCCTACGCTCCACTGACTGTCATCGACTCAGGCATTATGTCGTCTAAGTCTGGACCCGTCTGGACCCGTTCAACTCCTCAAGCTCCTTCAGCTCTATTCACGTCGGACACTGTGCACAGATGGACAAGCAAAATATTGACCCAAGTACACTGTTGGCTATTTATCTGATACTGAGAAAGGCTAGTTACATTAGGATCATTACAACAGACGATAACGTAACTAACAAACAAACAAACAATGCTCCTTATTCCAGAAGTTGCCGCGGGCGCCGCCATTGTCATTGGGGTTGTATTATTTTGCATGGGCTGCTGATCTTGACTGCAAATAAGTTCTATAGGGACTACAGAGCTCTTTTAAAGCTTAGGTCACAGGAACATTGAACAGTTTACACAAATCAACCACAGCAAAACTTTTCCCAAATTCTCAGTTGAAATGAATGGGAGGCGTTTATGGCAAAAGTGGGCGGGGCAGAATAAGGTCAATACCACTTGCTTATGGTTTGATGTTGTTTGTTCACATTATCTCTGCAAGCAGCTTTATACATTATTCAGAACATGTTACCTTTTCTGTCTTATCCCAACTTTACAAAATTGGGTATTGGATTTTTTCCCCTTTAAGATGTTTGTTTTTGCACCATTAACCTAGAAGTGTTGTGACAGTACCGTTTTAACTCAGTATTGGTACTTAGGAAAAGGCTTGATCCTTAATACCGATTTCAATACCACAACTGCTGGGTTTCATATGATATCACAACCTTCTACAGGCCAATATTATTCAATACATATGGGGGCAGCTAAAATGAATATTGGTATTTGGCCTGTCACATTGCAAATTTTGAAGTTTGATGAAGTAAATATAGGCGATAAACAATAATATTGAATCAAATTTATACCACTGAAACAAAAACCCAAGAGCAGTTTTACAATATTGTTAAAAATCATGAGCTGCAATAAATAAATAGCAGAATGAAACACTTTAGTACTTAGTTTGCATCTGTAATGAGTCAGAGTGGTCACCTTATGTTGCTGTGATGTGTCCGGTCAACTGATTTAAGTGGTTTTTGGTGCTGTCTTCCTACCGATGGAGGAAGAGGCCCCTGTGTTCTGTGAAATTGGTACAGCGTCTTGTCTTGTCCGCCGGTGTGTGTGCTGATGCGTGATCCGTGCATGGGGCTAACAGGAGCACATGTGTTGTCTGCTCACTCTCATTAATGTCTACACTCCTCTGTCCACTGCCCTGCTCTTACCTCAAATACACGTCTGAGGAGAGTGTCTGTGACTGTGTCTTCTGTCATCCAGGCAGAGTCCTGCCATAGACTCTATAAAGAAGTGGTCTAAGTGAGTGTGACGTCACCCCTAGTGTTCAGCTCAGGGAAAGAAGGCGCCTGATTTGTCTGTTATTAATGTTCATATCTTGATTAAGACCAAAATGACGA
>JACM01051936.1:0-13376 GCA_000787095.1 Periophthalmodon schlosseri | reverse complement strand
TACTACCACACTGCAGTACTACACAATACTACCACACTGCAGTACTACATGGAACTACCACACTTCAGTACTATAGAGTACTATACAGTACTATACAATACTCCCAAACAGATCCTCTCTTCTCTGCTGTCTCCCCTCTCCCTCTCTTCTCTGCTCTCTCCATCTTTCCTCTCCTCTCTCTCTCCATCTTTCCTCTCCTCTCCTCTCTCCTCTCTCTCTCTCTCCTCTCTCCTCTTCCCTCTCCTCCTCTCCCTCTCACTCTGTGTGGAGAGGAGGTGGAGAGGAGAAACAGACACAGTTCAGGAGGCTTCACCCCTCCCGCCCTCGTGACCTTTGAGTGTCTAAAAACAGCCCGTCTCTGCAGCTCTGCGATTGTTTTGAGGAGGGTCCCATCTGCCCGAGGCCGGAGCCGACGACACAAACCCACGAGGGTCTCACACCGCAGAGGAAAAGGGCACAGCGGCCATGTTTTTCTCTCCCTTTAAGGAAACATGACACTGAGAGCTTCATGTTGTACAGCTGCTGTTTTTCAGATATGATCCCACTCACCTGCTGCTCACACACACACATGCACACACACACACACATGCTCACACACACACACACACACACACACGCACACACAGACACACACACACACACACACACACACAGACACACACACGCACACACAAGTCTGGACCTGAGCTGTGGATAAAGTCATACAGGGGGATGTTCACAGAAATTAATATTATCTCAAAAACAGTCGGTGCTGCACTGAAACAATGCCGGTATTGAATATCGGCTCTGATACTGAAACATGAGCTGAATCAGGTATCGGCTCCATGATATCAGTTCCGTCGATATCCTGGTCGGGCTTTAACTAGATATAATGAGTCTATTATAGACTGATTTAGATGTAATGAGACTGATTTTGTCCCCGAGCGTCTCATGATGTTGGAACTTTACTTCATCTAAAGCTTCAGTCTGATGTGAAGGAGAAGTAACACTTACAGAACACTACTGGATCTGTGTGGAAGAAGTGAACTGTGGTTTAAGGAAATAAAAGTCATTCTGTCACTCACTGGTATCAGTTCATATCGAGTATTGGCAGATATTTAAGTATCAATATCAGTATCAGAACTGAAAGAGTTGGATCAGTGCCTCCCTAAAACAATATTCAGACAGATATGATGTGAAATGTGTTAAAACACAAACGATGTGCTAAACTGATTGATTGAAATCTAAATCTATGCAAATCTAAATCCATCAGAAAAATATGAACAAGCAGAAAAATTACCTTTTTCAAATAAACTCAACTATTTCTTTGTACATATCCTTAAATATACTCATCGTCACAGGTCTGTGGAGAGTCTGATCGTTTAGCGTCCGATCAGAAAGTATGTCCCCTAACCCCTGACCCCTGAGCTCTAACCCTCAGATTAACAAAAAAATGAAAATAAAAAATAAATGAATTATTCCCCTGGACACCACATGACTCACCTGTGTAACAGCTAAACGTTTCATACAGCCCCCTTTAACCCCCTGAATGTTTCACAATGCCCCTTTAAACCCGGGCTCCCTGAACATTTCATACAGCCCCTTTGAACCCTCTGAATGTTCCACACTGCCCCTTTAAACCCGCTCTCCCTGAAAAGGCTGAGTCACTCTTCACCTGGAGCCGGTTTGTTCAGGGCTTTGGTTTGATCCGTCGATACTTTGGTCCGAGCGCAGAGCTAAACTTCTGCTCATCACAAATCAAAGGTCAGAGCGGAGGAGAGGAGAGCCGCGCCGCGTGCTAATGCTAATGCACTGCTACAGTACACGCTACAGGACACACTACAGAGTACAGCACTGGTCTATGGAGAGGTAAACCCACCTCGGATTATAATGCAGGTTTTTCAGTAGTTTTGAACCATAAAAACAATTGAATCTATGACACTCGCGGTCAGAATTCCAAATATGGACCCTATGGACGAGCTTCATTTGACTGGAGCCAAACGCTGTGGGTGACGTCACACTCACTTAGTCCACTTCTTTATACAGTCTGTGGGATCAGGTCAATAAAACAATAAAAATAAACAAACTCTGACCCTGAACTGTTCCATGAGACATATTAATATCATTGTGTTTCAGTTTCTGTCATGCTCTGAGAGAAGTGGACCAGTGACAGAAGGTCCACTGTGTAACTTTTCTACACTACCAGCTTGTCTCCATGGAGATATCACTCTGCCTGGAATATTCCACAGTGTGGCACCAGACGTTATACTGGTGTTGCTCAAAAATATATAGAAAAACATGCAACAAAAATAAACTCAAAATAACTCCAAACCTGTTTTAGATAAAAATAAAATAAATACAAATCTCCTTTACTCTCTCTTTGCTTTGACCCTGGTTTGGACTTTTGTCTTTTCTTAACCCTGACACTCTGTGAAGTGAAAACCATTTCAGGGATCATGAAGCTCACTGAGAGAAGGACAAGGGTTTGAGCTCCACAAAGTAAAGGGAGGAGACTCTGAATCTAAAATGAGGGGGTGTGTCCAAACGTTGGTCCTGTCTGTACATGTGTCTGAGGTGAATAAGAAACATTATATATGAAGTATTTGGAACAGGACTGATTCTGGATTCCCCCAGAGGCAAAGCCACCACACAGACGCAGATACCCACAGACTGGGAACTGAACCCTGAACCTTGTCGATTTTTGATGAGGAAAGATTTTTTTCCCAAATGTTTTCCGTGTTCTGTTCTTGATGATCAAGATCTAAAACCGTGAAGCAAACTGTAAGAATTTAACACAACAGAACAAACCACTGCAGTGTGAGCTGTCAGCCTGACGCTGGTATGAGAGGGGGAAGAGATGAGCTGAGAGAGGGAGAGGGGGAGAGGAGGAGGGAGAAGAGGGAGAAGAGAACTGATAGAGAAAGAGAGGGGGAGAAGAGAGGAGCTGACAGAGGGAGAGAGGGGAGAGAGAGAGAGCGGAAGAGAGGAATATAGAGATAAGAAAGAGGGGGAGACTGAAGGAGGGAGAAAGTGAGGGAGGAGGAGAGGGAGAAAGAAACGAAAAGGGGGTAGAGAGAGAGATAAAGAGAGAAGGGGGGGTAAAAAGAGGAATGGGGAGAGGAGGGGTTTGAGATGCAGGGGTAGAGAGAGAAAAGGAGACGGAGAGAGGAAGTGGGAGAGGCACAGTAGATACAGAGAGAGAGGAAACAGTGGAAGTGAGGGAGAGAGAGAGAGAGAGACTGTGATTGATCTGACAGACTCTGCTCCTCTGTGAGGTCACTCACTCACATCGAACCTGCTCAAACCAACGGCCAGAGGGAGAAAGTGATGAAACTGGGAGACAGAGGAGGAGGAGGAGGAGGTGAGAGGCTCGGGTTCTGCTGTTGCGGCGGAGATGGTGAAGATGAGGCTGCGCTTAGTTCCACAGACCATGTTCCTCAGTATGGCATTAAACTTATCTCCGTGAAGATGAGCAGCTTTTGAGCAATTAAAACATCTAATAAAATCAATAAACGTAAGAAAGATAAGATCTCCATGGAGACGAGTAGTGAACCCTCCACCTTAAAAGTTACATTTTTAAATTAATAGCCAAAAAAGTCACCTTTTAGCTGCAGAAAATGTCTGTCCACTAGCGCCATTGAAAATCATATCCTAATCAATACTGAAACTGGTATCAAACTAGACACTCATTTTTCGCAGGTATCGATACTGTATAAGTCACAGGACAGAAATGAACCTTTTGTCATGATCCTTCCGCTCTCTCCCTTCACCCCTCCCTCCTTGTGTCCTTCACTCTGGGAGCTGTTCCCACCTGCCTGGAGGAGCCACGGTTCTCCACCAGCTGCAGCCTGTCAGCGCTCACCTGTGGGTCATCTCCAATCGACCTGTATATGCCTGGCTCTGCCGCCGCTCCCCACCGGCTCTATACCGCCGCTCCCCGTCAGCTCTACCACCGCTCCCTGCTATCTCCTCCTACAACACCTTTCCTGAATAGCTTTAGAATGATCTTGAGCTGTATCAGAACAAGTATAAGACACATAGACTAGTACACGCCCATGGACCACTGTGGAACCTACTGGACGACTGAGGGATTACACAGATATAAGGCCACATGGGAATAGAAAAGAAAGTACAGCCATTTAATGTGGAAAATCATATTCTATTGTCTAAAGAAAGTGTTTTTATTATCATCATGGTATCAGAATCAGTATCGAGTATCGAGTCTACCTTAGTATCGAAATGGAGCTTGACATTTTAGTCTCGTGACACTTCTGTCCACAGTTTGTCCATGTGTCGTGTTTCAGATAAAATGTTCGTCTCTTTTGTCTCTTGAGCCGAGTCCTGCAGCTCCTCTGTGTTTTATATATGTGTATATATAATACGTATCACTGTGAGCCACGCGCTCCCAGGATCCACTGCTTTTCAATGGGACTGTGAACCAAAGCCAGGACTTATCAGGGCGAAGGAGGAACAAAACAGTGATGCACTCTGGGTATTATTCTGTCGGGCTTTAAAATTCACCCAGAGGAAAAAACGTGAACTGCAGCCAAAGCTCTAACACTGTTGGAGATAACATGTTTAAAGGTGGAAATGGATTTTGGGTGTTTTTCAGAGCAGATGTTTTCAGACAGAGTTGAGGATAAAACCAGAAGAAACAGTAAAAGGCACGACTTCGTTCACTATGAAAAGTGAGAAAATCTAATTTAAAATTCACACACACATCGGGTGCTCGGGTCCTCTGGGAGCTTGAGGGTTCTGCGCAGTATCTTTGCTGTTCCTAGTACTGTGCTTTTCTGGACTGAGATGTCTGACTGGACTGTACATTATGTACACTACCTATGGACAGAAGCTAAATGTTCATTTCTTCACAAAAACAATGGGGAATCCGAAACTGTATTATTGTATCATTACTGTAAACACAAGCCTTCACCAGTAAAGTTACGTAGTGCATCTTTAAACAGTGCACGGTGAACTGAAAGATGACTTGAAACACGTCACTGATGTAAGTGTAACCGCAGCTTTAGACTGAAACACCAGAATAGGCCTGTCACAATAATGTAAAAAATATATATATTTAAAAAATTTAAATAAAAAGCACTTTTCACAACTCTGCAGACCACAGCAGTTTTTCCATAATGGTAAAGCTAACAACAACTAGCATGCTAACGTTTTTCCTCATTATTATCATTAAAATGCCTTCTACATGCAAACGCCACACAGCTGGATTATTCTGACCTCAAGATATATACACACACACACACACACGAGAACTAAATCAGGTACAGCCCCTTTAATATTTTGTAAGTCATTTGAGCTGATGAGGCTCAAATCTCCGACTCCATTCCAGCTCATGTTGTTTGGTTCTGGTTCCTGCTTTAGTTTCATCTGTAAAATCTCTCACACTGTTGTTATGGTGAGAGCCTGACTCAGATGCAGCATTTCCTGGTTTAAAGGCGTAATTCCCGCCGACACCTTTTGCCCGTGGAGGCAGTAATTTTACAAAAACCCAAATTGCGAGCGACAAGTGAAGAAGTGAAGAACTGGACTTAGAACATCATCGATTTGAGTCTGGATGAAGAACCAGAGCCGAGCGAAAGTGATGGATGAGAGGAGCACGGGGACAGATGCAGAAAGCACAACAGAGATCACGACCCGCTGCAAGGCTTTCTGGGAAAACGCATCAATAATCTCACGCCGCTCGTCTTCTTCGTCGTCTTGGTCTTCTGAGTGCTGCGGGCTGTTTTTTCAGTCGGAGATCTTGGAGGTTTTCATCACGGGGGTCTGGGGGGATTGGGAGCTTTGATAGCGATTCCCGAGGGGCCAGTTGAGTCGATTGGTTTGATTTATGAGCAGAGCGCCCCCTGGTGTCGCCGGGCGGAGGACATTTGTTACAGAGGCTCTGTCCTGACAAACGTGAGCTATGGCTATAAATACACTCAGTACTGTTCTGTTTCACGTGACATCACAGTGTTCCATAGGTCTGTGGAGTTTAACAAAGATGGAGGAGATTCATTTAAGTTTACAGTTACAGACGCCATCTTGAGGACTTTTTATCATTCAAAAGAGCTGAGCTTTGAACTGTTCATATTTTACTGTCCAGTGCTTTGCCATATTCTGCTCATACCTCACTGTTGTAAAACTGAATATACAGATGTAAACGTGTTATGAGGCTTCTGTATTTTTATAATTCAAGTTAAATGTTGTAGTTATGGTACTTTTTAAACTGCGTTACTCATATTAAAATGTGATATTTGATAAGTCTGTTCTTCTGCTGCTTGTCTGGATCTGTAACCATAAAAAACATCTCCTTGGAGATGAATAAAAGTGATTCTAATTTACTTCTGATGCCCTAACGCTAACCCAGAGGAGGACCATGACTTAGGAACAGTGCTCAACAGCACTCACCCTGAGGAGAGAGATTCAAAATAATACAAATATATATAAATATGACCAAATGTATAGGCTTAAAAATCTTTTTTTTTTCATCCCAAAAATATCCAGGGAGCCTTATATTATATTATATTAAATTATATAAACTCTCACATGTGCTTTGGTGATTTGGTGACACATAACAAGAATAAAATGTTATCATAGATAAAACCTCCCCCCTCACCTTGTTTATCATCCTGTGTGTTTTTATTGTCCTAAAGCACTTTGCCGTGTGTGTTTTTATCGTTGTGTGTGTTTTTATTGTCGCGTGTGTTTTTATTGTCACGTGTGTTTTTATTGTCCTAAAGCTCTTCGTTGTGTGTGTTTTTATCATCATGTGTTTTATCGTTGCATGTTTTTATCATCCTAAAGCTCTTCGTTGTGTGTTTTTATCATCGTGTGTGTTTTTATCAACGTAAAGCCCTGCATCGTGTGTTTTTAGCGTCCTAAAGCTCTTCGTTGTGTGTGTTTTTATCGTCATGTGTGTTTTTATTGCCCCAAAGCCCTGTGTCGTGTGCGTTTTTAACATCCTAAAACTCTTCGTTGTGTTTGTTTTTATTGTCATGTGTGTTTTTATTGCCCCGATGCCCTGTGTTGTGTGTGTTTTTATCATCGTGTGTGTTTTTATTGCCCCGATGCCCCCTGTTTTGTGTGTTTTTTTATCATCATGTGTGTTTTTTATTGTCCCAAAGCCCCGTGTCGTGTGCGTTTTTAACATCCTAAAACTCTTCGTTGTGTTTGTTTTTATTGTCATGTGTGTTTTTATCATCTTAAAGCGAGGCGTCGTGTGTGTTTTTACCCCAGAGTCCGTGCGGAAATCTTGAGCCCTGACTCGAATCCCAAACATTTCTATAGTTTTATTGTGGCTCTTGCGTCTCTGGGTGCTAGCGCTGAACTCTGATAACCCTGCTAACGGCTAACACAGAACACGCAGCCTTCAGTCTCTTAGCTGTGATGCTAATGCTAATGTTGTGTGGTACACCCAGGACCATGGACTGAATGTGAAATGAACCAGAGGGACTGATGGGGCGCACTACAGCAGAGTCAGGGGGAATTCTAATATGCGAGTTTGTGCTAAAACTTCTGCAGGTAAAATGGTGGAAACGGCCTCATAGTCTGTAATAGTCCTGAATACAGATTTGTAACTTTTACACAGATGCCCTTCCTCAACTATCCACACACAACTTAAAGCTGCACTGTGGAAAGTTTCTGGTGATTGGTTTGTGGTTTATTGAAATATATGGATTCACACTGTGAGCGGACTCACCTCTCCAGAGAGCTGACCTGTAATATAACCAGGTTAATTGGGGTTAAGTTAGACTTTGGCAACATGGCAGCAGAGTCGCCAGGCCTGTGTGGAGTTTGTATGTTCTCCCTGTGTCTGTGTTCATCAACCTAAAACATGCAGAATAAAACCTTCCAGCTGAGATTGTCCTGACCAAGTCCTGACCAAGTCCTGACCAAGTCCTGACCAAGTCCTGAGTCCTGACCAAGTCCTGACCAAGTCCTGACCAAGTCCTGACCAAGTCCTGACCAAGTCCTGACCAAGTCCTGACCAAATCCTGACCAAATCCTGACCCAGACGAGCTCAGGATCTGGAGATAGTCCCAGGCGTTGCACTGCGGTTGCTCCCTGCTCCTGACACGTTCTCCCTGCAGCACTGAAGGTCAAACAAAAGACACCCAAGTGCACCTTAACCTCGTGACTCCACAGATCTGACCTGTAACCTGGCCTAGTGGCATCACCTGCTTTTCTCCATAGCGACAGATGAGTTCAATGACATACTGGGGAACATTCCAGGTAAAACCATAAGTGACAGACCCTGCTTCAGAAAAGTTATACAGTGCAGCTTTAAGTTGCTAATTAACCCGCTGTTTAAACCCTGTACAGTTTCACCAAATATGAGTTAATCACTTGTTTGGAGGCTTCGTTTAGGTCGATGCTCAGATCATTAGAGCCGTAATGGAGCCTTCTGTGTTTGTGAGGTGTACGTCGACACAGACTCAAACAGGACAGCAGCACATGCATAATTAATACTGATGTCCTCGTTATGTTCAGGGCTCGTCAGGGTTAATTAGATCAATTATGAGGCGCGGGCTGTAGGTGGATCGCACTGCCACAGGAGCCACTACAAGGAGATGGATGGAGAGATTCAGCGTTTCCAGTGGGGGCCCATGTCGTCTGCTGTGACATTTTGGGCTAAAGGAACATTAATAGGTCACCTTATATATTTAATAAACTCGTGGCCTCAGATATAAAGTAAATGCAATCAAATCCAGAAATGATTATAAAGAAAACCAGTGTAATGGCAATTTTATTTGAAAAAAAAAAAAAAAAAAAAAAAAGTCTAAGTTGTTTATGTGAACATTTTGTTTTGTTCTAAAGCCAGTTATCCAATCAGAAAGCAGAATGAGCTCTTCACTTTGGTTTGCCAGTTTCTTTGACTAAAAACAGTTTTTGGTATGATTTTTAAACCAGTAAGAAGCATCTGGCATAGTTCAGTTGTCCACCATCTGCTCTGATTATTCTTCGGAACTGTCTTGATGAAATATAAATGAACATTGTTGTATTTTATCTGTATTTTTGAGGCAATATTTTCACATTGAAACAGCGCTTCCAGTGGGACGTGGGCCTGTTGTCAAGAGGCTGTCGCTGTCCATGGTGCTGAAATCTCAGAACACATTTTCTTAAAACAGGCCACATTGGTTTAAGGCTGAATCATTTAGAAATGAATCTGATCATTTTGTACAATCCATTATCTCACAGTTGCAATAACTGTAATAATTAGGTCATAGGTTAGGCTTATTACTACTTATAATACTCTATTTAAAACACCTTCTTTAGACAAAAGGCTGTGATTTTCAACATTAAATGGTAGTACTTTCTTTTCTATTCCCATATGGCCTTATATCTGTGTAATCCCTCAGTCGTCCAGTAGGTTCCACAGTGGTCCATGGGCGTGTACTAGTCTATGTGTCTTATACTTGTTCTGATACAGCTCAAGATCATTCTAAAGATATTCAGGAAAGGTTCATTTCTGTCCTGTCAATGAGACTTTTTTAGTATCGATACCTGTGAAAAATGAGTATCTAGTTTTGATACTAGTTTTAATATCGATTAGTGTCTGATTTTTGATACTTTTGACAATCCCTGATTCTGATTCTTGTAGCTGAACCTCTTTTCTCTCTGTTAGCTGCGTCTCTGCTCCCGTCACTCATCTCCTCTTCACTGTTTCTCCTCGGAGCCTAAGTGACTTCAGTGTGAACCATAACAACAGCTTTGGCTCCTCTCTAGTGCGGTGTAGTGTAGTGTTGACAGACACATTTGTCATCTCAGAATCTGGACACAGTACTGATGCATTGTGGGACGGCTCCGCCTTGGCCCCTGTCGGCACTGTCCTTTAGTTCTGGACGCTTCATATTTGGGATAAAAGTGGAATTTGAGTTGATTTGTGGCTGCTCTTTACAGTTTTGACAGCTCCGAACAAGCACCGAACAAGCGCCCAACCGCTCCCAGTTAAGTCCAGTTTTATGACCGACTTTTAAAAGTACTTCAACATTAATAGACTTTATCTCGGGCATAATTCAGAGCAGGAAATGAACGCAGGGATATGTTTTATAATGGGCTCTGATAGGCCAGAGTCTACAGTAGCGCTGTCAGGATAGTGTACATAGACTGTATAAAGAAGTGGACTAAGTGAGTGTGACGTCACAGCGTTCGGCTCCAAATGAAGCTCCTTGAGGCTGACAGTTATAGGGGCCAATTCCGACCGCAAGTATCATAGCAACCACAGAGCCAATCAAGCAGTTACAGAGAGAGGGGCCGCAGTTTTCTAATGTAAAGTGAATTAGAGCCAGAGTCGATGGAGCCGAATCACGCCCATTATCACTTCAGGTTAGCTATGTGCATTTATATATATATATAGTCTATGTCACGATAAGAAGATGTCAAACTTGATTTTGATACTTAGGAATAGACTTGATACTCGATACCGATTCCGATACCAACAATAGAATGTGATTTTCCACATTAAATGGTAGTACTTTCTTTTCTATTCCCATGTGGCCTTATATCTGTGTAATCCCTCAATTTTCCAGGTAGGTTCCATGTTTTAAGTCCCGCTCTCGACATAAACATCATTGGTTGAGCACTCAGATCCTCTAACCCACTTTTTTACTATCAATACCTGCTCAAATGAGTATCCAGTTTTGATACTAGTCCTAATATTGATTAGTATCTGATTTTTCAATATTTTTGACAGTCAGGGATGTGGGAATTATACTCTTTGAGCAGGTATCGATACTGCAAAAACATAATCACATTAGCAGGACAAAAATGTAGCTTTTCCAAACAGTTTTATTTTCATTTTGAGCTTTTTTCAGAACAAATAAAAGCTCACATAAAGACAGTAATATTATTCTGAGAATGAAAATTACATTCCATTACTAAAAAATGAGTTTTTATTTTCATTGTGGTATCAGAATTGATATCGAGTATTGAGTCAATTCCTCATTATCAAATCCAACTTAGTATCGCAACAAGAACACCGCCAACAGGAGGAATGAGGAAATACACTGTTCCTGGTTGAATTTACATAAGCTTCATTCTGACTATTAGCATATTTGCATTTTGATTTAAATTCTCAACAAAAGCAGCAGTAAAATGTTTCAGAACCGTGCTGTAAAAGGAATTAGGTTATAGTTATACTCTTCCTCCTGGATGCTCTCCCTCACTGAGTGGAACAAATGCTGGAGTCCAGAGTTACTGAAGCCCTGTGCTTTGGTCAATGTCCTGGAGCGCAAACACAAAAGGTCCAGGCTCTGATCATTTCAAGACTTTTACATTTCACCTCAGACACAAAACTCTGAATAATGTTTCCAGGATGTTACTCCAAAGCCAATCACTCACTGTAGAACTCAAAGTACAAAAGCAGCACAGCTCTGTTCTGTGTGTGTGTGTGTGTGTGTGTGTGTAAATATATATGGGGGGCGGGCGTTTAGCAGCACTGTCATCACTGTCATGTTCATATTTTGAGTTACAGAAACAATAGCGAAATAAAATCCCTAGATCATGTAGAGCGAGTTACAGAAAGAGGGGCCACAGTTTTCTAATGTAAAGTGAATGGGAGCCGATGGAGCCAAAAGCGCGTCCGTGATCACTTCCTGTTTGGAACGCGCCGGCTATCAGGTTAGCTATGTCAATTTATATATACAGTCTATGGCACAGAGCCAACAGAGCGTCTGAACCATGACACAGTAACAGCAGGGGGCAGTCATGAGATCTAAACATGGAGGGTACAGAGCTCTACAAGTTTAAGCACTATTCAAAATCACAGTTTTATTCTTATTGTGCATAAAAACATCTAACCCTGTAGTTTAGATCTGTACAAACATGTTCTGAAATGTGATTCTTGTGTCAGTTTGTCACTTTATAAATTGCAAATCTAATCAGAATAGCAACATTTGAACATGAAAACAATTAGCCTTTTATCCCCAAATCCTTCATCCCTGGTTTACAGAGTCAAAGTGAAGTGAAGTGTTTTGTTTGGAATCTGCCTGGAAACGACAAACTCACTATGAGGAGACGTTTCCAGTGGCTCAAATACGGCTCTCTGTTGGAGGATGGCTTGAGGTCAGGAATTCTACAAAATAACAGATATTTGGTGGCACTTTACAGAACAATAAGAGTGTGGGAGTAGGGCAGGAGAAGCATGGTCACCGCGGCAATGAGAGGTAAACACATTTTATAACCAGGAAAGCCCTAAATTTATCGATCAAGTCAGAGTCAAATCTTCAGCAGAATTAAAACACTTTATTGATCCTGGAGGAAGTGATTAATTTTCTGCAGCTCCAATAAATATCCAAATACAATAAAAACACAGTCCCAAACAGCCGTGTGAAAGCGCTCATAAACCTGCTGCGGGGACAATAAAAGTTTAAAATGTTTTTTAGATTCACCAAATGTTTCAACTGAGATCTGCTAAAACCCAGAGCACAAGAGCTACGAGAGAGAGAGAGGTATTCAGTGACCAAGGATCACACGAAAGGACGAGCTATGAGCAGGTTAAAAATATGGTTTAAATAATTGATATTGTCTCAGAGTTTGGAACAGGCCAGGTGCACAAATGAGAATATTTATAATTAAAAACACATTTTTTGAAGAAATGTAAGTAAAAAAACAAATATCACAACCCTAGTCTGTATAAAGAAGTGGATTAAGTGAGTGTGACGTCACCCGCAGCGGCTCCAGTCAAATGAAGCTCATCGAGGCATATTTGGAAATTCCGACCGCGAGTATCATAGCAACCAAAGAGCCAATCCTGAGCAGGCTGTTATTAATGTTCATATCTTGATTTACAGACACAACAGTGAAACCAAACCCCCGAATCATGTAAAGTGGGTTAATACGAATATTTTAAGACCACTGGAGCCAGAAGCGCGCCCATGCTCACTTCCTATTTGGAACGCGGCGGATAACAGGTTAGCTACGTCTATTTATATATACAGTGGTCACAACACAGACTCATATATTAGTCATTTTGGTTAATAAAATAGAGCCATTGGGGAATGGTAAGAGCCAAGTCTTCACAGGGAACAAAAAGAATTGGAGCTTTGAAAAGAGTCGGCTCTAGTTCGATTCATGTTTTACGAGTGTGAGTGTGAACACAGCCTAAATCAGAGGTTTAGTGGGCTACGCAGCTCTGATGAACTGTAGTGATAAAGATCCCTCGGTCCAGACAATGAGACGGCTAGAGCGTGTTTCGTTTATAAAAGTTTGAAGAGGAGGTGACGGAGGTGTGAAGTGAACGAGGGCCACAGTCTGAGGTCTCACCCAGAAGAGCTCCTCCCCACACTCTGAGGTTCACTTTAACCAGTGTTTTAAGATTCACTATAACTGGAAACCTCCAGACTGCAGCATACGCGCTAAGTGAGAGTATAGAGAGACACTCACTGAGAGTATAGAGAGAC
>JACM01007174.1:0-18177 GCA_000787095.1 Periophthalmodon schlosseri | reverse complement strand
CTAAGTCAATAAAGTGGTGAAGTAGACGCCCAATGGTTACACTGCAAAAAAACCCCTGCTTTGCCTAGAATATTCCATAGTATCGCATTAAACTTGTCTATCTCCATGGACACACGGTAGTGTACCAGGTTACAGGTCAGTTCTGCGGAGAGGCGACCCCGTTCACAGTAAGAATGCACGTTTTTCAAGTTGTTTTTGACTCATAAAAAGCATGTAATGATACACGTAAATTCTAGATAGATATGTTAAATGTCATATTACGGAACATTCCAGGCTATGCAATAACATCTCCATGGAGACAAACAGATGGCAAAACCTCTAACAGAAAAGTTACACAGTGTATCTTTAAGTACTGTGCTGTTAATAACAATTTATGACGTTACTTGCAAATGAGACGTGGCTTGAAAACGACGTATTGAAACAAAATCTTGTAATAAAGTCATAAAATAAACCATAAACAGTATGATATTAGTCTTTCTGTGCTTTTAAGAAACATTTATCTCAAAAATAGTGTTTACTCTGCGATCGAACCGCTTTAGTCCTGCAATGTTGTGAAATTTTAAACTACTTTGGGCATCTCCGCCTTCATCCGCAACTGGGCTAGTTTAGCTTGATGCTATAATGGAGGCACAAGGGCTAAAGCTAATGAAAATAATCTCAACAAAAACAATAAATAATCCAAATAAAAGTTGTTAAATAAATTCAGAAAATAACGGTACATCCCAACGTTAAAGTCGTGGGGTCAAACTGCAGCTGTTCACATGAGGTCTGTTTGGTTTTGTCCACAATGATACGCTACTAAGACGGACTGGTGTCGCGACGCAAACATTTCAAACTCGATTTCGATACTGAGGAATAGACTCGAGATAGTACTTTGTTTTCTGTTCCCATGTGGACTTTTATCTGTGTGATGCCTCAGTGTCCAGGAGGTTTTTAGTCTATGTGTCTTATACTTGTGAAAGATGCAGCTCAAGTTCAGTCTAAAGCTTCAGGAAAGGTTCATTTCGGTCAATGGGACTTTTTTAGTATCGATACCTGCGGAAAATGTGTATCTAGTTTCGATACTAGTTTTAGTATCGATTAGTATCTGATTTTCGATACTTTTGACAATCGAGGACTTAAGTTGTCATATGGTGCGTTCACACTTCACAAACCACATCAGAATTGGGATTTAACCTGGAACTAAAACAGGACTAGAACCGGTCTAAACCGGGACAGGAACCGGTCTAAACCGGGACAGGAAACGGTCTAAACCGGGACAGGAACCGGTCTAAACCGGGACAGGAAATGGTCTAAACCAGGACAGGAAACGGTCTAAACCAGGACAGGAACCGGTCTAAACCAGGACTAGAACAGGTCTAAACCAGGACTAGAACAGGTCTAAAATCAAGTCTACATCAGGACTAAATCTGGACCAAACCGGTACAAGTGTGAACACAGCATTAGACAAAATAACATGAATGTATTTTTATAGAAAGAATGAGAAGTTGATTTGGTTTTGAATCCAAAATGATGGTGTGGCGCCCCCTAGTTGTACTTATGAGAACTGTGTGGAGTTTGCATGTTCTGCCTGTGTCTAGGTGGGATCCAGGGACGGGTCAAATGCAGAGAACAAATTTCCCTGTAAATAAAGACAATAAGATTGACCTAATTTTAACCCGTTCACCGCCTGAAAGCAAGAAGAAAAGACGTAGGTGTGCGCAAAAACATTAAAATATCAAATTATCGTGAGACTAAATTTGGTGATACAGTATCAGTATCGTGTGCTGCTTTATCGATATCGCCATGAGGATTTTTGGGTATTTTACTCAATTATTTTGCGCTACAATTTAGTCTCTTGTTTAGAGAAAGGAATAGGCTTTTTGCGTATTCACTATTTTGAGGATTAAAATGTACAGATTTCGTATTCGTTTGTGCAGGTAGCGGTTTAACAAAGAAACACAGCTGTTAAAACGTATTTGGTTCTTAAAAATCTAAAATAAAATCGCGATACTGGATTGTGATCGATGTATCGTGAATCGTATTGAATCGTGAGGTACCCTGCGATTCCCAGCCCTTTAAGAGTAGATATTATTGTGGACGTAGCCTGTAATATGTCGCATTTTCAGTATTTTCATATACGTGTCTCATATTCTGGCGTAGACTTGTTACGGAGTGCTGACTGGCGACCCCTTGAGGCTGTTGAGAGCAGCGTGGATCCGGAAGTGAAGCCTGGACTCCATGGAATAATCCTTGTAATTTGTCCTGATGGAAAAAACAAGAGATGGAAAAACAGTCAGTACCGTATTTTCCTGAGTATAAGTCGCACTGGAGTATAAGTCGCCCCAGCCAAAAAATGCATAACAATGAAGAAAAAAACATATATTTCACATATAAATCGCATCTGAGTATAAGTCGCACCCCCGGCCAAACTATGAAAAAAAGTGCGACTTATAGTCCGGAAAATACGGTATATATTATGTGTTTTTCAGGGGTTTTTTTTATACTGTTTCGACACCTTAGCTTAGTTTTAAAATAGATTTGCCAGTGTCGTTCGCCCACGTTTTTGTTTACTACATTCCAAACGCGTTCATTCATAGTTTTGATGCCTTCAGTGAGACTCTACAGTGTAAACAGCGATGACAAACGGTTGTACGGTTAAACACGAGCTGTACTGACTTGGCGTTCTCGATGTAGGAGGCGGCCCGGGCGAAGTCTCCCTGCTGCTTGTACAGGAGTCCCAGCTCGTACAGAGTGAAGGGCACCAGGTAGTGGTCGTACCGGATCCGGCGCTCACTGAAACAAACAAATCTCGGGGTTACGGACGTTTATGAGGCCGCGGCGTGCTACTGATGACCAACAGGGGGCGCGGCTAATGGACTCTTCCCTCGTAACGACAGCACTCGGCTAGTTCCGGTCTCCAGGACGTTATTCACAGACAGAGTAATTCTATCTCTGTGGGTTTTTTCAGGAGTCACATTAAAATCCATAAATCAAGACTCAGGCGGTGGACAGGGAGCTGACGACATGTTCCGCACTTTACAAATGAGGAGGAAACTTCACTGCGTTTTTGTGTCTCAATGCTAACGCTAACGCTAACTTCTGTGCGTAATAAATATTAAAATAACACCGCAGACTGAAATAACTCACACATAAAATCAAACAAAACAACTATCGTTTCTAAGTTTTAATAAAAGCTAGCATTAGCATCGAGTTTGTTTGTAAAATAGCCTATAGAACCACTGATCTTTGGGTTAGTGGGCGAACGCTCAAACCACTGAGCCACTGCTGCCCTCATGCACAGAGAGGCACGCGACACTGCCCTCTGCTGGTCAGGTGAGTATCACAGAACCACAGATACATTCGTAACTCCAGCGTAAACGTGTCTTTACCTGGAGAGCACTTGAGTGAAGCAGAGCTCGGCCTGCAGCGGACGGCCCAGATGTTTCAGACACAAACCCTTCAACATCTGGACCAGACAGCTGTCGTCTGGGTGATACTCCGACGGGTCTGCGGGGAACGAAAGACCCTCGTTTAGACCTGGTTTAGACCTGGTTTAGACCTGGTTTAGTCCTGATTTAGTCCTTGTTTAGACCTGTTTAAGTCCTTAAGTGTAGTTTTGGTTTTAAGCTTTGATTAGTCTGGATTTAGTCCTGGTTTATTTGTGGTTTAGTCCTAGATTTAGAACTTATTCAGTCCTTGTCCCGTCATTGTTCAGTCCTGGCTTAGTCCTGGTTCAGACCTGGTTTAACCCTGGTCTAGTGCTGCTTTAAAAAATCTTAAGTCCTGGTTCAGTCCTGATTTACTCCTAATTTTAGTCCTAACTAAATCCTGGTTTTAGTCTTGTTTTAGTCCTGGTTTAGTCCTGGTTTAGTCCTGGTTTTAGTCCTGATTTAGTCCTGGTTTAGTCCTGGTTTAGTGCTGGTTTAGTCCTGGTTTTAGTCCTGATTTAGTCCTGGTTTAGTCCTGGTTTAGTGCTGGTTTAGTCCTGGTTTTAGTCCTGATTTAGTCCTGGTTTAGTCCTGGTTTAGTGCTGGTTTAGTCCTGGTTTTAGTCCTGATTTAGTCCTGGTTTAGTCCTGGTTTAGTGCTGGTTTAGTCCTGGTTTTAGTCCTGATTTAGTCCTGGTTTAGTCCTGGTTTAGTGCTGGTTTAGTCCTGGTTTTAGTCCTGATTTAGTCCTGGTTTAGTCCTGGTTTAGTGCTGGTTTAGTCCTGGTTTTAGTCCTGATTTAGTCCTGGTTTAGTCCTGGTTTAGTGCTGGTTTAGTCCTGGTTTTAGTCCTGATTTAGTCCTGGTTTAGTCCTGGTTTAGTGCTGGTTTAGTCCTGGTTTTAGTCCTGATTTAGTCCTGGTTTAGTCCTGGTTTAGTGCTGGTTTAGTCCTGGTTTTAGTCCTGATTTAGTCCTGGTTTAGTCCTGGTTTAGTCCTGGTTTTAGTCTGAGTTCAGTCCTTGTTTTAGTCCTGGTTTAAGTCCTGGTTCAAGTCCTGGTTTTAGTCCGGTCTTACTGGGGTCCTCCCTGAGCTTCTCCTCTGCCTTCTCTATGGTGACCAGCAGAGCCTCGGCGCAGTCCGGCCTCTTCCCAACGATCGTGAAGCCGTTCCACACGTACATCATCTCCTGCGACAACAAAAGGATTACAGCTGGTCTTTTTTAGACCTGGTTGGGTTTTGATTCTGAATCTAGGCTGGGTTTAGTTCTGATGTAGTCCTCATCTGGTTCTGGTTTAGTTCTGCTTAGCTCTTTTAGTCCTGATTTAGACCTTGTGTAGTCCTAGTTAGCTCTCACTTTTTAGTCCAGATTTAGTCTTGCTTTTTTCTCTTTAGATGTGGTTTGATTATTGTTTAATCTCTGGTTTAGACCTGGTTTAGACCTGGTTTAGACCTGGTTTAGACCTGGTTTAGACGTATCTTAACCCCTGGTTATGTCCCTGGTTTTGTTCCACATTAGTCCCTGTTTGAGTTCTGTTTTAGCACTCTTTTGGTCCTGGCTTAGTCCTGATTTAGTCCTGACTTAGTCTTGGTTTAGTCCCTGTTTTAATCCTGGTTTAGTCCCTGTTTTAGTCCTGGCTCAGTCCTTGTTTTAGTCCTGTTTTAGTCCTGTTTTAATCCTGGTTTAGTCCTGGTTTAGTCCCTGTTTTACTCCTGTTTTAGTCCTGGTTTAGTCCATGTTTTAGTCCCGGTTAAATCCTGTTTTAATCCTGGTTTAGTCCTGTTTTAGTCCTGGTTTAGTCCCTGTTTTACTCCTGTTTTAGTCCTGGTTTAGTCCATGTTTTAGTCCCGGTTAAATCCTGTTTTAATCCTGGTTTAGTCCTGTTTTAGTCCTGGTTTAGTCCCTGTTTTACTCCTGTTTTAGTCCTGGTTTAGTCCATGTTTTAGTCCCGGTTAAATCCTGTTTTAATCCTGGTTTAGTCCTGTTTTAGTCCTGGTTTAGTCCCTGTTTTACTCCTGTTTTAGTCCTGGTTTAGTCCATGTTTTAGTCCCGGTTAAATCCTGTTTTAATCCTAGTTTAGTCCTGGTTTAGTCCCTGTTTTGGTCCTGTTTTAATCCTGATCACATCTTAAATGATCGTGTGTGAGTCGTTCATACTCATTCCTGTATATTGACTGTACCAGGGCGGGCAGGACCAGGGGCACTGGACTGTGGGCTTTGTATCGTCTGGACTTCCTCACTGCAAACTTCTCTGTGGGGATGGATTTACCGGCCAGTCGCTGCTTCAGACCCTCCACCTGCCTACAGAAAAACACACACTAGATTTGAAACGGCCACTGACACTTTCACACTTTTTCTTCCACGTGTGTCACTAATAAAATTGCTGGAACTACACACAAAATCCACCTTTTTGCTACTAAACAGTGCATCCTGTTACTGTATGTGTGTATACGGTACTTTTTTAAAACATCTTCAGAGCAAACAAGGTAAATTTGCAGTTTTTTGGTCAAAAACATCTACATCTAAGCGTGTGCTGCCTCCAGTGGCCTCTGCGATTTTAAGTAGTTGATGACATCACACGAGTCTGAAGTGTGGACACCTGCTCGACCGATCACGCTGTTCCTTTTGAAATGCGTTTGTGGGCGGCGTTTAGGTGTTTAAGTCCCACTTTAAGTTTAGGATTTATTTATAATTAGAAGCAGACAGTGTGCAGACGTCTGATTTTCTCACAAACTGATCTCACGATTGACGAAAAAAGAATAAAAGTTAAGTATCGGACCTTTGAGATATTTTTTTTAATTTTTTTTTTTCTTATTTAAGGCAAAAGTAAGAGTGAGTGAATAAAAGAAATATGCACAGTAAATGTTTACGTCTGGTGATAATTTAGTTTGATTCCAAACCTGAAAAGTTCCACAATGTTTTCTCCAGTTTTCTTCACCTCCTCTTCAGACATCATACTGAGGATGGCTGCCTTTTGGTAAACATAGATTGCCTAAAAAAAGCAAGAAAAAACACAATTCCTCTTATTTCTAAATAAGTGAAGCAGCTAGACACAATTTGCATCAGGAAAACATGATTTCATTAAGCTGTTCGCAAACCTGAGTCACGGAAAAGCATAACAAATGTTTCTCAATAAACAACATCTAAATTATACCTGAAGTCTTTTACGCAGTTTAAGACTGAAACCCACCTCTTCTCCCTGGCATTTAACACTAGACCCGCCTCTTCTCCCTGGCATTTACCACTATACAGGATAAACAGGTGTTTTATTGTTCTTTTCCTGTGTATCGTGTTATCTTTATATTTTCTTTTGTTGACTTTCATGTGAAGCACTTTGTGCAGCTGAAGTTGTTTTAAATGTGCTATAGAAATACACTTTTTGATTTGAATTATACTTTTAAATTCTAAGGCCTATTTCAGCAATTCACAAAAAGACGTTTAATAATTCAGAGTTTGTGGGGCTGTGAGACGAGGCTAAAGCTAAAGCTAGCATAAACACTATAGACTACTTCTGGTTTATCTGTTTTTCTGTATTTATTTCACGTCTCTGCTCCTCTACGTCGTGTTTTAATGTCTCTTCATATAATGCAGTGGAATTGGCTCATGTTACATGCATCAGGCACAGGAAATATAATAGTGTATTGATTACACTGTACTTTGCCATGAAATATCCCAAAGGTAAATGCCTCATTGTATTGGCAACAAAACACTGCATTTTAATAATATTCACTGTAGCTGCCCCCATCTGTGTTGAAGGGCCCATATTACACTATTTTCTGATCTATGTTCTAATGTCATTTCCTCGTCACAAACAGACCTGGAGTTGTGTTTTGTTTCATTCACACATGTTTAACACACAGACCCTGCATATTTAGGCTCACAAGAGTCAATTTCGCGCAATATAGGACCTTTAAATATTATTATCCTATAGAATATTGTGATGTGACTGTAAAAACACCGGTTACTCTTGCGGTCGTACCTTGGACCAGCGGCTCTCCGCACACAGGAGCTGGGCGTAGTGATAGGCCTCCACCCAGTGCTGCTGAAACGAGTGAGTCCACATCAGCTCCCAGTAACACAAGTGATGGATCTGCCTCCACTCACTCTGACTGTGAACGCACTCCTCAAACCGGGACACAGCCTGGGACCACACAGGGACAAAAATCACTGTACAAATGTGTAATTCTTGCAAGATTTTTGAAAAAATACACGGCAACGTTCAGACTACCAGGGCTGTGTTCGACTAAAGTAACTCTTGTTGGGCTAAAGTGATCGTTTCGTTGACTAAAAAGGCAGCGTGGCAAAAGCTCTCAAAAGTATCACGTATCTCTATGTATCTGACTCAAACTGCGCTCGCAAGACTACACCTGCAGAGAGAGGGAGCAGGGGCGGCGCCAAGAAGGGGGCTCGAGGGGGCACTAGCCTCCTATAGAATGGCCAGTGCTCCTCCATTGCTCCCCCAAAGATTTTTGCCCCATTTTCATTGGCCAAACAATCAAAACGATTACTACAATTTCTTCGGCAATATATCAAACTTCAAAATTGGTTATTGTGACAGGCCGAACTGTAGGCCAAGGATCCGCAGGTGCATGCTGGGTAAACGAGCCAAACCGAGGAGTGGAGCGCGGAGGACGGGACGGCGGTTCAGAAGCCGAGGATCATGGGAACTGGCGAACACCCACTGATATGAAAAAGCATTACCTTTTCAAACTGTCCCCTGAGTGTGGAGATCCGAGCCGAGTAGAAAAGAATTATAGAGCCCTAAAATAGAGAAAAAAAACAAAAAACAATCATATTATTATAGTTGTTCATTTGGACAACTCAAATCTGATGACATAAAGTTTAGTGTAAACCTGTTTGGATTATGGCATTAACTGTAAACTATCGATTATGTTCAAAAATGGGGTCAAATATCCACAAGAGGGCAGCAAAGCATCATTTTGCTTGGCTTGCCAGGAGTCTACACGCTTTCCCAACACTGAAGTAAACAAAACTATTATCGCTACAAATTCAGATGGGCGTGATTGACAGGCAGTGTTGGGGAGTAACTGAATACGTTTGGAAAATACGTGTTCTGAGTAGTTTTACGGTATAGTTACTCTTTCATTTGGTGATATTCAGAGTACAGTTACTTTTCTAAACTAAAAGGAATACATGACGGTACTTAATCACACAAGTTTGGCTTTGAACTGCACGGTATAAGTGAGAATAAATAAAACGCAGCTCTTACAGTGCGTGTGTCCAGGGCCGTCGGACTGGGGGGGGTAAAGGGCACCGTTTACCCAGGGCCCAGCGCAGGGAGGGGCCCTTTACAAAGTCTGTAAAGGTCTTTTTTTTATTAGACAACATGTAATGTGGGCCCACCAAGATGATTTGTACCCAGGGCTCAAAATTTTGGTGCTACACCCCTGTGTGTGTGCGATTTTTTCGTCTCTAAAGCTGTTTGTAAGTTTATGTCATGTCTTTTCACTATAATATAACGCAACTCAATGTAAAAGTATTCAAAGTATTCAGAATATAGTACTCTGATTGGCCCATGTATCGGAATACGTCACAAAATACATTTTAACCCGGTTATTCAGTATTCTGTAACTAAAGACATTTTTAAAGTATTCTTCCCATCACTGTGGACAGGCGGGAGGCGGATTAGCCAATCAGAGAACCATATGGTCCACTCGCATCAAAACAAACATGGCCACGTACAAGAAAAAGAAGAGAAAAAATTTAAATACAAAAAAATATATATATATACATTCTGTCGGCAGATCTATAACTTTGCTGTTGTTGTTCCTTTTGTATTTCAAATGTGTTTTATCATAGTTTAAACATATGCTGCCTGTTCATAGTTCCACGTTTACATTTTTTCGATAATGTACAACTTGGATTTAGTAGCTTTCAGGGTTGTCAAAATTAAAACTAGTATCGAAACTAGATACTCATTGTTCGCAGGTTTCGATACTAAAAAAGTCCCATTCACAGGACAGAAATGACCCTTTCCTGAATATGTTTAGAATGATGTTGAGCTGTATCAGAACAAGTATAAGACACATAGACTCGTACTCGCCCATGGACCACTATGAACCTACTGGACGACTGAGGGATTACACAAATATAAGGCCACATGGGAATAGAAAAGTAAAAGTACTACCACTTAATGTTGAAAATCACAACACTAGTAACTTCAGACCATTAAAAATCTTACCTTTGGATATTTGTGTCGGTAAGGCTCCAGTAAAGCCTCTGCCTCCTCCAGGTTCCCCTCCCCTGTACCTAAAAACATGAACAAAACAGTAGAATATGTAGCAAAAGAAAAATAAAATCTGTCAACTGGACAAAACGTTGTAGGAGTGAAGACGTTTGGCTGCTCGTCCAAGCCTCTTCTTCAGTTCTGGTCTTATATCTGTCTGAAGGGAGGAGCTAACGACACTGAAACTAAAAACACCAATTGTTTACAGTTTCTGTTTGTAGGCTCGGTGTATTGTGCTACCCTAAGAGTCCTACTTAGCATAGTCATTCAAGCCCCTAATGAGTGATTTCACACCTATTAGCATCCTGGCCCTACTGTTTTCTTTGTTTTCTTTGGGTCTGAGGATGGAGTTATAGATGGGAGATAAATGCTGCTTGTCCAGTTGACAGATTTTATTTTTCTTTTGCTATGGATCAGACCTGGGCGACTGAGGGATTAAACAGAGAGTAGAATATGTGTTTAGGGGTGGGACATATATCTAAGCTGTTGTTCTGGAGCTACGCAAACTACGGAGCGTATCGTGTGCTGGGTTTCATACCGAGGATGAGTGAGACGTAAGTGTTGTAGAAGAGAAGTGTCAGAGCACAGAGGATGGAGCGTAGACTCTGGTTGGAGGCTCCTTCTCTGAGCTGAGACAAGCCAAAACCCTGAAAAACAAAACAAATATTAAAATTAAGTACAAGTTACACATTTAAACAGGCTGTACATGTGTTTGAACATCATTCGTTTTGCCCCTGTACAGATGTATCATAAAAGCTGCTGTTAGGTTCAAAATGAGACGGCTGTGCGCTGTTTACGTATAATTAAAAAGCATTTTCGTCGGCAGTGGGTAAGGACGTAACGGTGGTGTGCTGTTAGCATGCTAGTTGTGGTTACCAGTGACGTATTGCCCTAACTTTGCTCCGGTCTCTCAAAGTTGTGTAAAGTGCTTATAAACTCATCACTGTGAATAATTAGGATGCTCAGAATGCATCAGGTAAGTGAGAAATAACTTTGAACCACTGCAAAATGTTTAAAAATAACTAGTTCTGTTTCTTTTTTTACGTTCGGGGTTTTCTTTCTAGACCAAGGACTAGACTTGGATCGTACCCGGACTAGACCTGGACTTCCTCCTTATACTGACCCTGTTTCCAGAGAAGCCAATGAACTCAAGCAGCCGCAGAATTCTTTGAGGCAAAAGAGACAACATCTGAAATGAAAAAACAAAAACAAAACAAAACATAAAAATTATTACAATTACATTTAAAAATTTGACTAAAGCTAAAAAGTAAGATTAAAAACCACAGAACTGACCAGATTGAAGGAGCCCACGCCGAGTTTGACCCCGCCCTCAAACTGTCTGAAGGCGTCTGATTGGCCGTTCACGTCTTGAGTGGAGTTCAGTACATTCTGACAATCTCTGTGGGTGAAAAAAAATTAAACAAACTCAGTGCTGACACAAAGATAGAAGCGTTTAATTAATATTACAATAATTATAATACAACTGATCTGTTTTTGACCTGGTTTAGACCAATATCACGCCATTTCAGACCTGGTTTAGACCGGGTTTAGTTCTCTGATAGTCTGGTGGTTCATATTACAGAATATTAAAGGTCCACTTTTTACTATATTAATCTAATTATTAAAATAGAACTTACTTGATGCCAATATACGGGCCTCCATTTTGTTTTGTGATAGTTTTGAAATGGGAGAAGTACATGTGTTACTGGTTCAAACTCACTTGTAGATCTGGTAGCTTGTTCGAATCTTGATGCCTCCTTTAATGAAACTGATCATGTTTTCATCCTGGAATAAAATGAAAAACATGAAATTACAAATACACAAATGATTGGTCAGTTTTGAATAAAGATGTGGTGGTTTAGAGAAGTGCGTTTGAAGAGGAGTGTTGGACAGATCAGGTGGAACCTGTCCCACAACAAAGTGAATTATGAATGAGACCAACCTGAAACTGAAGAGGCCACTACAGACTGTTTAACCAAGACTGAAAGAGGACTAAAACCGCCAAAGCTGGGCTAAACCAGGACTAAAGCAGGACTAAAGCAGGACTAAAACAGGGGACTAAAGCGGGACTAAACCAGGACCAAAGCTGGGCTAAACCAGGACTAAAGCAGGACTAAAGCAGGACTAAAACAGGGGACTAAAGCGGGACTAAACCAGGACCAAAGCTGGGCTAAACCAGGACTAAAGCAGGACTAAAGCAGGACTAAAACAGGGGACTAAAGCGGGACTAAACCAGGACCAAAGCTGGGCTAAACCAGGACTAAAGCAGGACTAAAACAGGGGACTAAAGCGGGACTAAACCAGGACCAAAGCTGGGCTAAACCAGGACTAAAGCAGGACTAAAACAGGGCTAAACGAGGACTAAATGTGGACTAAACCAGGGGCTAAACCAGGGCTAAACCAGGACTAAATCTGGACTAAACCAGGGGCTAAACCAAGACTAAATCAGGACTAAATCTGAACTAAACCAGGACTGAACCAAGACTAAACCAGGGGACTAAAGCAGGACTAAAGCAGGGCTGAACCAGGAGCTGAACCAAGACTAAACCAAGACTAAACCGGGACTCAACCAGAAAAAAACAAGACTAAACCAGGGGACAAAGCAGGAGGCTAAAGCAGGATTAAACCAGGACTAAACCAGGACCAAACAAGGACTGAACCAGGAATAAACCAAGACTAAACTAAGACCAAACCAAAACTAAACCAGGACTCAAACATGTAGCTAGCAGGACCAGCTAATCTAGCAGGACGAGCTAATCTAGCAGGACGAGCTAATCCAGAACTGATCCAGGACTAACACAAATACTAAGGTGGGACTAAACCAGGACTAACACACAACTACCGTTTCACCCTGGAGACACTCAGACACACACAAAGAGAAAAGTATCAGTAGTGGCTTTAGTGAATGAGTTGACCCCTGGCAGGAGACATTAGCGATGAGGGGCGTGGCCAGTTAGATGGCGTTTAGGAGATGTCTTCCCCTCGGGGTCTAGACGCTGGAGGTGGTGGAGGTGAGGCTGAGGAGGGAGGTGAGGGCAGCACAAACTGAAGCAGCCGTACATCTGTAATGGGAGTTTAAATCGGGCAGACTGGGCGCTGATTGGACGAAGAGGAGGTGCGGCTAAGGATGGGACGATAAACAATAATATCGTTTATCGTGATAAAAAGGGTCGACAACAATCGATCGTGGGACATTTCATATAATCGTGAAAGTCACCAACAAAGATAATCGCCGTTATATCAACAGAATGTGCAGAAAAAAGTTATCCACAGGTGAGAAAACAGCGGGGGGGCAAAGCGGTCTGTTGTTATGGGCCCCAGGGTCTTAGGGGCCCAGAATTGCATCCTCTCTTATTTATTTTGTATTACAGGGGGGCCATGTGAGGCTTCTTGCCCCGAGCCCCCAAATTTCAGTTGACGGCCCTGCTCATCCATAATATTCTCCACTCGATCGTAGTTGTTTTCACTGATATCAAAGTACAGTACTATAACAGTTGTTTAAATGTGGACCTTATTCATAATATTCAAATTATAATAATTCATATCCTGAACATTTTTAAACTGTCAGCGACTTTAATTATTATTGTGATATAATCGTTAATCGCAGTTATTTCGGCCATGATAATCGTGACACCAAATTTCAACATCGTCCCCTGCCTGGGTGCGGCGAGCAGCGGGGAGGAGGAGGGAGGAGTAATACGAGTGAGGTGATGAAGGCTGAGGAGCAGGTAAACTCTGGGGAAGCGCTGAGGTAGACGGGAGTTAGCAGGCTAAATTTACGCAAACGCCATTTCTACTACCTGATATTTACGTATTCATTTTAATTTAATTTGAATTATTTTGTCTGTACCTGGACAAACGTAAGAGTTGCTTTCTGTAGCAGACACTCGGCGTAGCACAGCTCCGCGTGCATCTCCGCTGAAAAAAAACACAATATAATCATCACCACCGTCCCCATTCACGTCAATACAAAACGCAGCGGTCAATCAAACCGAAGGGGCGGGACTTACCTTCCTGCAGATTCGACTGTTTACTCAAAAGAGACCCCACCATTGAATTTCTTTTTCTGAATCTGCAATAAATAAGAAATAAGGCAAACTGTTATGTAAAAGTGTTATTGAAAAGAATCCAGTGCAGCAGTTGGTTTGGAAAATTGTGTTTACAAAACGGAAAAGAGAATTAGCCACGATGAGAATTAATGCAATGCTAACATGATTAAAGACTTAAACCAGGACTAAAGCAAGTCTACACCAGCCTCAACAAGGACTGAACCAGGACTAAACCAGGACTCAACCAGGACTCAACCAGGACTGAACCAGGACTCAACCAGGACTGAACCAGGACTAAAGCAGGACTAAACCAGGACTGAACCAGGACTGAACCAGGACTCAACCAGGACTGAACTAGGACTGAACTAGGACTCAACCAGGACTGAACCAGGACTGAACCAGGACTCAACCAGGACTGAACTAGGACTACAGCAAGAGTGAAGCAGGACTAAGGACTAACTACTACCAAACAAGACTAAACTAAACAAAACTAATACCACACTAAATCACACAACTGGGCATTTACCCCAGAACAAGCCCTCAACCTACTACTACTACTACTAGCTACCACTACCTACTACTACCACCACCATTACTACTACAAGTACTACTAACTATTACTAACTACTGCTAGACAAGACTGAAACTAATACCACACAAAATCACACAACTGGGCATTTACCCCAGAACAAGCCTTCATTCTACAACTACTACTGCTACTACTACTGCTACTACTACTGCTACTACTTTTTAATACTATGTACTACCAAACAAGACGACACAACTAAACCACACATGCCTCCTCCTCCTCCTCCTCCTCCTCCTACTGCTACTACTACACAATTGAACATTACCCCAGAACCAGCTGCCTCCTCTCCACACCTCCTCTCTGGGAGTGTTCTAGTAGTGTATATAGTAGTGTTTCTGGGTGTTTCTGGGAGTGTTCCTGGGAGTGTCCTGGGAGTGTTCTGGGAGTGTTCTGGGAGTGTCCTGGGAGTGTTCTGGGAGTGTCCTGGGAGTGTTCTGGGAGTGTCCTGGGAGTGTTCTGGGAGTGTCCTGGGAGTGTTCTGGGAGTGTTCTTGGAGTGTTCTGGGAGTGTTCCTGGGAGTGTTCCTGGGACTGTCCTGGGAGTGTCCTGGGAGTCTTCTGGGAGTGTTCTGGGAGTGTTCTGGGAGTGTTCTAGGAGGGTTGCTGGGATTGTTCTGGGAGTGTTCCTGGGACTGTTCTGGGAGTGTTCTGGGAGTGTTGTGGGAGTGCTCCTGGGAGTGTTGGTACCTCTGGCAGGTGTTGAGCGCCTCTTTGATGGTGCTCATTGCTGCTTGAATGTCCCTCTGCTCAAACGTCATAGTGGCCTGCATCACCAGGATACTGCTGTAGCCCAGAGCGTGGTACATACTGTCTTTCCACCTACGCACAACAAAACATTTAAATAAAACACTAAATATGCACATTATCTCTTTGGTTTTTCATATGTTCTTCCTACCTCTCGGCTGATAACATCTGTTTAACCAGGATAATCCCACTAAAATTCACTATCGATTTTACAGCAAAGTTTTGGACCTGACTGTAAATATTTAGAGAAACGATGAAAACTGCTCAGACCTACACTACCAGTCAAACGTTTGGACCTATGTAGAGTCAGATCACAATTTCGATTTTAGCACGATTCATGTAGACCTAGGGTGTTTGCAAAGAGGTAACTGAAGTCAACATTCCCTGGGGGTGTGATGCTAACTGTAGGCATGCTCTGTCAGAGGCTTTGTTAGACTTTCAAAGGTCCTATATGACACAAACTTGACTCTTGTGAGCTTTAATGCAGACCTATTATGCAAAATCGACATCATCATGTGTGAGGGACGTCTGGGAGTCCCTGCTTAGACTGCCGCCCCCGTGACCCGGCCCCGGATAAGCGGAAGGTGATGGAACGATGGGCTGAAATGATCCAAATGGTTCTAGTGAAGGTGTGTGCGGTTTAAAAACAAAGAAACACAGTGGAACGCTTCCTGTATTATCGCATGACATCACAAGGTGGAACAGAGTGTTTTCTGGCTGAGAGAACTAAGCCTAAATATCCAGGATTTGTATGTTAAATATGTGTGAATGAAACAAAACACAACTTTGGGTATGTTGTTGATGAGGAAAAGACTTTATAACATAGATACAAAATAGTGCAATATTGGTGCTTTCTGAGCTTTATCTCAACACAATCTGACTTAGCCGGAACTACAACAGATGAGCTGATTTGTGCTGTTAAACAAGTCCCTCTTAAATAACTGTATAGTCACAGGCTAGCTAGCGTTAGCCGACAGTTTCTCAGTTAGCCACTCTCACCTTTTTGTTTAAAATCAAACTCCTAAACAGGACCGTGAACGTCGTTAATCACAGACTCCTGAAAATGTGTGTAAATCTATTTGTTTTTTTGTCTTGAGTTTTCAGACAATCTAAAAAACATTTTGGGCAGCGTTGGCTAATGCGTGCATTGTGTCGCCACGGTAAATGCAGAACATTTCGCCATAGACATACATGTAGAACACAGGAATAAGACCACGATTGGATTTTTTCACCATATCGCCCAGCCATAATTACCACTACTATAACTACTATAACTACTATAACTACTACTACTACTCACCATGGCTTGAGAAGGTCCAGAGCCTCAGAGAACTTGTTGTTGAGGACCAGGTTGAGAGCACACTGAGTCTCCTGGATGGCCGTGTGCAGGTCCATTTGACAGGCTCTGAACACAAACACACAAGTGAAAGGTCCTAAATTACACAAAACTGACTCTCGTGAGGTTTAAGTCATGTTATAATGTTGCTCTCTCCTCAAAAACACACCTGGAGTCGTGTTTTGTTTCATTCGCACATGTTTGAGTAACACTTTATTATTAGTCTGTCTACATCTCCACAGCCCAAAACGCTCTGTTCCACCTTGTGATGTCACGAAGCGGTAGTTTTCAAATTTGTAGCTGCCTTTTATGTTTCGTTCAGTAGAGATTGGAAATTCCAGGTCTGAAATCATCCAAATGATTCTAGTGAAGGTGTGTGGAGTTTAAAAACACAGTGGAGCACTTCCTGTATTATGACATAATGACATCACAAGGTGGAACAGAGTGTTTTGAGTTTGAGAGAAGAACTCAGCGTAAATACGCAGGGTTTGTGTGTTAAACATGTGAGAATGAAAGAAAACACAACTCCAGGTCTGTTTGTGACGAGGAAACAACATTATAACATAGATCAGAAAATATTTTAATTTGGGCCCTTTAAAGAATCCAAAATTACATACAAAGTCTGACAGCAAAAGCCCAGTTTTTATTTTTCCACAAAATTAAAAGTTCACTATGTAACTTTTCTGGTAAAGGGTTTTTTCTTTACTCGGATGTTCCACAGAATTAATACGGAAGTAAATAGTTCATGCTTAATGTTTGTACTCACGCTGGGATCCGGTCGAAGGCGTCTTCAAAACAGTCCTGCACAGAAACACCAGAGCAAACTTTAAATACGTTAAATATGGTTGAGGTTCAAGTATTTCATAAAAAAGTGAATGGACTGTGTAAACTTAACCACCAAAGTGCAAAAATATCACATCCCTGCAAGTTTTGTTCCTTCCACTTGTGGTCGTCTCTTTTTTTTCTCCTTTAATGTTAATTTTATGATGATTATTTATGTTTTGATTTGTTGTATTGTGATTTTAACGTCTTTCTTATTCTCTAAAGCACTTTGAATTACCTTGTGTACAAACTGTATACAAATAAACTTGCCTTGCCTTTTGTACGGATTTTTTTTTTATTTTTTCAGCCGATGCGATATCTGAGAGATTTACAAATACATATCAAGTTCACAAATTAACTGAGTAAACGTATCTGGGACGTAAGATCATTTGTGAACATACAGCAATATTTTCAGCCCAATTGCTCCTGTTCCTTTTTATTTATTTATTTATTTTAACAAATCTTGCTTAAATATTCATAACGACATCTCGTCTGGGGATGGACAAACTCAGATGTCACTGATGTTCGGTGACTCCTCCTTAAACGCAGTATTATCCATTTTTGGTATGTCTTAATATTCCAGAGTATTTTATTTTATTTTATTTCTTTTTTTTTTAGTATTTTTCACTATATCATCCACCCCTGTTGTCATTGTCAAAGTCAAACAGCCAAAGAGAGTGAAAGGTAGAGAGAGAGAAAGAGAGACAGAGAGAGAGAGAGGAGCTATTAATAGAAGCGGAGTGTGGGTTATGTAAGAGGGAGGCAGCTGCAGCCCACGGACATAAGGCTAGAACCAGGACTAGACTGGGACCTGACCTGGTTTAGTCCTGGTTTAATTCTGACTCAGTCCTGGTTTAGACAAGAGAATTTTAGGTTTGCGTTTTTGTTAAGATTAAGAAAAACCTTTATTTGACAAAACCAGACAAGGATTTGACAACCTGTGACCTCCTTTAACCAGTAACACAGAGACTACTTATTTCTATG
>KN470609.1:2717-14352 GCA_000787095.1 Periophthalmodon schlosseri | reverse complement strand
ACACACAGAAACACACACAGACGCACACACATGCACAGACACAGACAGAAACACATACACACACACAGACACACACGCATACACACACACACACACAGATACACATGCACACATGCACGCACACACACACACACACACACACGCACACACACACGCACACACTCTCTCTAATCTGCCCTGTCACTCTCATTACTGATCCAAGGGACAATTACAGCTGAAGCTAACAATCACGAGCCTTATAAATATCATCAGGATCATCATAATGAGGCCTGATCAGAACGCTCCGCACACTTCCTCCACACACACTCAAACCTGTAATCTGTGCCGGCGTTAGCGTTCACAAGGCTGGAATAAACAGAACGTGTTAGCCTGTCTGTCAAATGTGTAGGAGACAATAACTCCTCAAAGAATGTTCCACAGTATGACATTTAACCTATCTCTTTGGAGACGTCACCGGGCCGAGTCTGATCTGCGGTTAGCGTTCACGAGGCTGGAATAAACACTACGCGTTAGCTTGTCTGTCAAATGCATACGAGACAATAACTCCTCAAAGAATGTTCCACAGTATGACATTAAACTTATCCATCTCCATGGAGACATCACCAGGCTAAGTTAGAAAGTCTGATCTGTGGTCAGCATTCGCAAGGCTGAAATAAACAGTACATGTTAGAATGTCTGTCAAATATATACAAGACAATAACTACTTAAAGAATGTTCCACAGTATGGCATTCAACTTATTTGTCTCCATGGAGACCAGGCCACGTTACAAGTATGATCTGTGTAAAGGCAAGCCTGCTCACAGTAAGTCATTAATATTCAAAAGGGCTGAAATAAAACATTACACATGAGACACACAAGAAGGAGGTATTAAAGATGGACTGTGTAACTTTTCTGGTGGAGGATCTGCCACTTCGAGCACAAAAGAATGTTCCATAGTATGACATTAAACTGATCTATCTCCATGGAGACATCGCCGGGCCAAGTTACAAGTCTGATGTGTAGAAAGGGAAACCTGCTACCAGTTTAGTTAAGTACTTTTTTAGCAATATGAACAACTGCAACTGAAGAAATCCAGAACAGACAAGTCCACGCCAGTATTCCAGGGTATGACGTCTCCATGGAGTCAAGTAGGTGATGCAGGTTAAGTAAGGCTAACAACAGGAGCTGCCAGCACCGAAGCATCAAAGAGAACATATGTGGGGGAATGAAACGGCCAAAGTACAGGATGGCTTTGAATTTCCAGTGCCTGAACGCCGGCTGAGTTTTCCTGCGTTAAAACAGAACTACTTCATTTTAAACCGTTGGCAGTGGTTCAAAGTTATTCCTCACTCTCCTAAAGCGTTCGGAGCACCCTAATTACTCACTGCAATGAGTTTATAAGCACTTTTCACAACTTTCGGAGACCAGATCGGAGTTTTGCCATTGTGGTAACAACAACTAGCATGCTAACAGTGCACGTCCTGATTTGGTGATTAAAAACTCTTTATAATTAGAGACAGACAGCACACAGTGGTCTCATTTTGACCCTAAGAGCTGCTTTTACTGTATATCTGTATTGGCTATTGCAGCAAAACAAATTTTATGCTATTTGGAGTTTTTTTTATACAACTATGGATGGATGGATGGACTATATTACATTAAATAAAAATTGGGTATATCAGAGGCGGATAGCACTCAGTTACATTTACTCAGTTACATTTATTTCAGTAACTTGAAATAAATTGTACTTTTCAAAGTACTTTTCTAGCAGTATACTGTTACTCCTTCTTGAGTAATATACAGTACAGTCTAAGTGCTCTTACTTGAGTAAAAGTTGTGGTTCCTCTTCCCACTGTGAGCAAGTCTAAAGTGACTTGAGCTTTATGTCAACAATATGACGTTTGAACATTTGTGTTTCTTGCAGCTCCTTCAGATATGATTTAGTTTGGATCAGTTTTGTGGAATATTCTTTGAAAATACCACATCTTCTGCGTTATTCCATGCTTTGTCCTTCAAATTCATTTCAAATTATAAATCAGATATTATGCCCCAAAAGTTACTCTTTAAGTTACTCTTACATGAGTAGTACTTTTCCAAATACTTTTTTACTCTTACTTGAGTAATTTCATGAACCACTACTTTGTATTTTTACTTGAGTACTGTTTTTCTGAAGCAACTCTTACTCTTACCCTTTCTTGAGTAAACAGTCACATTTTTATATCTATCGCTTTTCCACCTTCAAGGCTCAAAGCACTTTACAAGGAACCACTCACCCATTCACACACACATTCACACACACATTCACACACACGTTCACACACACATTCACACACACATTCATACACCAGTGCACGCAGACACAGGGGGCGAGGTGGGTTAAGTGTCTTGCCCCAGGACACAACGACAGCATTCATCTGTGGGAGCTGATTATTCTAAATAATAATTCTAAATAATCTGTTACCTGTAAAGCCGTCCGCAGAGTGAAACTACAAACTGAAAGTGGGACACTGAAAAAGACTTGGACTGAGCTCTGAAAAATAAAACATGAACCTTTTAGAAAGAACCAAACCAACGGCGTCGCAGCTCAGGAAAAGTCTTCAAAAACAATCCCCCTGTAGATCCCGGTTCGCTCTTTTATCGATGGGATTTCAGAGAAGGATCAGGATCAGGCTAAAGCGCCAGGTCTCATATATTTACTCTTCAGTATTTTCCGGCTCTGATAACAAAAATCCAATCTCCCTCCGAAGGAAAACTGCGGCTGCTCTAAAAGTAATTCCTAAAAGCAGAAGACGATCTGCCACTTCTAGAATTTTCCACAGTATGGCAGAAAAGTTATCTATCTCCATGGAGACGTCACCGGACCAAGTTACAAGTTCGATCTGCGTAAAGGCAAGTGGTCTCCAAGGTTAAGAATACATAATACAGCAGGAAACATCTATCTCCATAGAGACAAGAAAGTGAGGCCAAGTTACAGGTCAGATCTGTAGTGAGGCGATCACTTTCAAAGTAAGAATACATATTTTTCAAGGTCATTTTAGGCAATAAAAACACATTAAATTAAATAAATGCTAGATTAGGTTGAATGCCATACTGTGGAACATAAAAGGCAAAAGCAATAACATCTCCATGAGACGATCAGAAAAGTTACACACTGCACCTTTAGGCTTTTGTCTGTTTGCCTCATATTGACTGCCTCATATTAAAGCTGTGTTGATAGATGTTTTCCACTGTTGCCTTTGGATTCCAAATCCAAACCTTCTTATCAGAGGCTGTATAAAGAAGTGGACTAAGTGAGTGTGACGTCACCCATAGCGTCCGGCTCCGGTAAAATGAAGCTCATCGAGGCTAGAGCAGTTATAGGGGCCAATTTGGAGCCAAGTTCCATATTTTGAATTTTGACCCTTGAGTATCATAGCAACCAAAGAGCCAATCTGGAGTGAGGCTGTTGAAGGTTACGCCCCTTTCCGTCCACATCACTGCTTTGGCAAGGAGCGGGCGCTTAGCAACACTGTCAATCCAACCTGTTGCTAACGCTAGTGGGAGCAAACTCAGGAAAAGAAAGCACCTGATTGGTCTGTTGTTCATGATTCTTGATTTACAGACACAAAAGCGAAATAACAACCCCAGGATCATGTACAGCGGGTTAATACGAACATTTACAGAGAGAGGGGCCACAATTTATCAATGTAAAGTGAACTTGAGCCAGAGTCGATGGAGCCAGAAGCGCGCCCATGATCCTTCCTATTTACACAAAAGCGAAATAACAACCCCAGGATCATGTACAGCGGGTTAATACGAACATTTACAGAGAGAGGGGCCACAATTTATCAATGTAAAGTGAACTTGAGCCAGAGTCGATGGAGCCAGAAGCGCGCCCATGATCACTTCCTATTTGGAACGTGGCAGCTAGCAGGTTAGCTATGTCCATTTATATATACAGTCTACGATTCTTATTCAACAGGTAAACGTCAACACTGTAAAAAGATCAGATTTTCCATAGATTATTGTTGGTTATAAAATTTGAAATACCAAACAAGTACGTTTTAGATGTTTGAACTAAAAAAAATCATAAGAACATAACATTTCACCCCCGTATCGTATGCATTTATTTATTTTCATATTATTCAAATTTCAGAGCAGGTCATTAGTAAAGCTTTGGCATCCACAGGTCTGACAAGAGGCTCAGGCGAGATTAATATTAAAACACCAAACGGCCACTGATTACATCTCACTTTAATAACACTGTGTTTTTATGATGTGTGATAACGTAAAGGAGAACAAATGCACTGGTTTAATTTGTATTATATTACACAAACATGACTCTGGTGAGGTTTAAGACATGTTCTAATGCTGTTACCTCCTCAAAAACATACCTGGAGTTGTTTTGTTTCATCCACACATGTTTGAGTAACACTTTATTATTAGTCTGTCTACATCTCCAAAGCTCAAAATGCTCTGTTCCACCTTGTGATGTCATGAAGTGGTATTTTTACCAGCTATTTTTAACAAGTTAACAGCTCCTTTTACCTTTAGTTCAGCAGAGATTGGCAATTCCAGGACTGAAATCATCTAAATGATTCTAGTGAAGGTGTATGGAGTTTAAAAACACAGTGGAGCACTTCCTGTATAATCATATGACATCACAAGGTGGAGCAGAGTGTTTTCAGTTTGTGATGAGGAAACAACAATAGAACATGGCTCAGAGGATAGTGTAATATGGGCCCTATAAACATAGACAATTTGATTTATTCACTAATCGTATTAAAGTTCCTCTACGTAACTTTTCTGGTGGGTGGTAAAGCACCTGCCTGTGCTCTAGAGGTTATTGCTTTGCCTGGAATGTTCCACAGTATGGCATTAAACATGTCTACCTTGAATTTGTTCAATTACTTTTGTTTTTACTGCTCAAAATACCTCGAAGAAGAATTCCTACATTCTTGCTACTTGCAATTGTTTTGTTTAATGCCATACTGTGTAACATTCCAGGCAAAAACGATAACATCTCCATAGTGACAAGCAGGTGGTGGAGACTGCATCAGAAAAGTTGCATAGTGCACATTGAAAGAGCAAAAAAAAACAAAAAACTACAAGATTAAACCAAAACTTTTGATATAAAAATGTGTAAAAACTTCAAACCAAAACTAGCCCAGTAGACATTTAGTTTGCGTCATAATGATCAGATATTGTTCCAAGTTCTCTGTTGAATGAGAAAAGTGCTGTGTTCTACTGAGACCAGCGGCTGTAACGTCTCAGCTCTCTCTCATATTTTCTGATGTTGGCTCCAGCTGTGAAGGTTTGTCTTGATTTCCCATCAGACACCACTGCAACAAACCACACAACAGGAGAAGAGGAGAGGGAAGCAGAATCCTAACAGAACGATAACAGAGGAGCTCTCTGGAGTTATTCTGATGGGCGAGACAGTGTGGGAGGCATTTGTGTTTCCAGTGAACAGCATTCACAACACACCTCCATCCAACACACCTCCATCCATCCTTCCATTTTCTCTCATTTTATCTGGGCCAGGTTGGGGGGGGAAGGCAGCCTAAGAAAAGATTTCCCTTTTGACACACACTCCAGCTCCTCAGGTGGGACCCCAAGGCGTTCCAAGGCCAGCCGAGAGACGTAGTCCTTCCAGCGTGTCCTTGGTCTTCCTCAGGGCCTCCTCCCGGTTGGACCATAGACTGTATATATAAATGGACATAGCTAACCTGCTAGCCGCCGCGTTCCAAATAGGAAGTGAGAATCGGCACACTTCCGGCTCCATCAGTTCTGGCTCCAATTCACTTTTTATTGAAAAACTGTGGCCCCTCTCTGTGTAACTACTACTGTCAGACTCGTCATTTTGGTCTTAAAATGTTCGTATAAATCGTAAAAGTCGTAGTTCGTAGTAAAATCGTAGTTCGTAAAATGTTTTTTATTTCACTATTGTGTCTGTAACTCAAGATATGAACATTAATAACAGATAAATCAGGCACCTTCTTTCCCTGAGGTCGCTCGAAATAAGGTCGCATAGAAATAAAATAGTCCTTCTTTAATACCCCACAGAAGTAAAACACCCCCTCTTTAATTAATAATAGATACCGTAAACTACTGGGTGTGTAGCTCCTCCCCTCTGAAAGATATATAAGGCAGTGACTTATCAGCGCACTGTCAGAACTGAAGAAGCCTCTTTCATGAGTGGATGGTGTCAGATCCACTGATCCACAGGTTGGTGGTGCGATTCCAGCTCCCGCAGATGAGTGCTGTCGTTGTGTCGTTGGGTAAGACACTTAACCCACCTCGCCCCCAGTGTCTGCGTGCACTGGTGTATGAATGTGTGTGTGAATGGGTGAGTGGTTTCTTAAAGGGCCCATATTACGGTATTTTCTGATCCATGTTCTAATGTTGTTTCCTCATCACAAACAGACCTGGAGTTGTGTTTCGTTTCATTCACACATGTTTGACACACAAACCCTGCATATTTAGGCTGAGCTCTTCTCTCAAACTGAAAACACTCTGTTCCACCTTGTGATGTCATGTGGTAATACAGGAAGTGCTCCACTGTGTTTTTAAACTCCATACACCTTCAATAGAATCATTTGGATCATTTCAGCCCTGGAATTGCTAATTTCTACTGAACTAAAAGTAAAAGGAGCGGTTAACTTGAAAACTACCACTACATGACATCATAAGGTGGAACAGAGCATTTTGAGCTTTGGAGATGTAGACAGACTAATAATAAAGTGTCACTCAAACATGCGTGAATGAAACAAAACACAACTCCAGGTATGTTTTTGAGGAGGTAACAGCATTAGAACACGGCTTAAAGCTCATAAGAGTCCGTTTAGGACCTTAAGGTGGAAAAGTACTGTTTAAAAAAGTGACCATTTACCGTTCACTTTAAAACTCCCACTTTACAGAACATCAGTTATAAAACACGTAGTATCAGGAAACCCATTATGTTCCATTGACTCCACCTCCACCACTTTTCCTCATTTGGCGTAGCACTGGTTAGAAATGGCACCCGGGCAGAGTGGGTTCAGGAACTTGCCAGTCAGCCTCATCGCCGCGGCAACAGAGCACATGGGCGCAGGCTGGGTTTGATTGAAACTGGTCTAGGCTCATTTGAGGGTCTTCTTTGGAAGCGCACGCAGCCGAGCCCACCCGCACTTGGCTTGAGTCACAGGGTTAAGAGAGAGATGAGATTGGGACCCCTTGTTTGGAAGTACTAGCTCGTTGTCGCTCCCAGGCGCAGATGGTGGGGCAGACTTCACTTGAGATTTGGCTGTGGTGGATGGAAGCAGAGCGGGACAGTCCAAGAGAGAAAGTCCCATCTCTTATCCGGGTCGGACATGGAACACAACGCCAAGAGGAGCTTGGAATATTACACTGCAAAAAAGACAGGTCCTATATTGCGCAAAGTGGACTCTTGTGAGCTTTAAGCCATGTTATAATGTTGTTACCTCCTCAAAAACATACCTGGAGTTGTGTTTTGTTGGGTCTTAGGTTAGGTCTTCCAGGCTGAATTTACACCAGCTCCATTTCTGTCTCACATCACCTCAAATTTCTGGTATTTTGATAACTAAAATACATAGAAAAGCCAGTCACTGTTATAACTTGACATGAGGTAAAATGCTCAAAAAATAACAAACAACAGCAAATAAATATACACGACCAGTCAAAAGTTTGGACAAACTTTTTATAGATTATCACTGAAGGAATCAAAACTATGAATGACACATGTGGAATATAGCAAAACAAAAATCAACTCAAAACTACTCAAATTTAAAAATGGACACCCTTTGCTTTGATCACTGGTTTGCACTTTTGGCATTTCTTGACCCTGACGCGGCACAGCTTCTCATTGAGAGAGGGTGGATACTTTGAGGATTTGAATATAAAATATAAAAAATATTTCACTAGCAAGGACCATGCCACAACAACGGTATACGATAAAGATATTTATTGATGATATGAATGTGGGTAGAGACCATAGACTGTGTATATAAATGGACATAGCTAACCTGCTAGTCGCGCGTTCCAAAATAGGAAGTGAGCATGAGCGCTTCCTGCTCCATCGACTCTGCCTCCAGTTCACTTTACACTGAAAAACTGTGGCCCCTCTCTCTGTAACTGCTGCCGTCAGCCTCATCATTTTCGTCTTAAAATGTTCGTATTAACCCGCTCTACATGATCCTGGGGTTTGTATTTTGCTATTTTGTCCGTAACTCAAGATATAAACATTAATAACAGACAAATCAGGCGTCTTCTTTCCTGCTCCTGCTAGCGTTAGCAACAGATTTGATTGACATCGTTGCTAAGTGGCCGCTCCGTACACAACCAGCGGTGCGGGCAGCAAGAGGCATTACCTTCAACAGCATCGCTCTGGATTGGCTCTTTGGTTGCTATGATACTCGCAGTTAGAATTCCAAATATGGAAGTCAGCGCCAAATTCACCCCTATAACTGCCAGCGTCGATGAGCTTCATTTGACTGGAGCCGAACGCTGTGGGTGACGTCACACTTAGTCCACTTCTTTACACGGTCTATGGTCTGTATATAAAATGTAGAAAGTAGTAAACATGAAGAAAAACAGATGTGTCCAAACTTTTGACTAGTAGTGTAAATATTTTCCATATAAAAGTGCTACTTCATACTTTTTCAGTTCAGTTAGGCATGATTGACAGACAGAAATACAATGTCTGTTCGTATCAAAATAAACATGGCTGCTTACGAGGAAAAAAACAACTGAAGGGTCTAAACAACACTGCAGATGAATGGAGCCAGAGCATAGTTAATCTGAGGTGACAGAAGTTTGATTCAGTTTTAAATGACATATGACCAATGAGCTCCTCTGTTTCACATCTGTCACTGAAATAAACAAACAGACTGAGAAATATACGGGGCAGACATCATTTATTTGATGGACAAGCTCCAAAGCCAATCAGCCTTTAGATTCTGTTTTCGTCCTGAGACAAAGTGGTCAGATTTGAAGAAGAAGAAGAAGAGGTCATAGTGTTTTGGCTGGTCAGTTCTTCTGGTCACTGAGCATCTCCAGGATCATTTCACTTACTTTGTGTTGAGGTCATTAATGTTGGTGTAATGTTGGTGTTGTGGGAGCGACCTCAGGGAAACAAGGTGCCTGATTTGTCTGTTATTAATGTTCATATCGTGATTTACGGACACAATAGCGAAATAAAAACACCAGGATCATGTAGAGCGGGTTAATACGAACATTTTAAGACCAAAATGACGAGGCTGACAGCAGCAGTTACAGAGAGCGGGGCCACAGTTTTTCAATAGAAAGTGAATTGAATTATTCACGATCTGTCAGCTGTGTGTATGTGTGTGTGCGTGTGTGTGCGTGTGTGTGTGTCTGCACGTGTGTGGAGGGGGAGGGGCTTCACTGATTGTGTATTAAAGATCCTCATTTGTTTGTTTGCTTGTGTAATGTGTTTTCTACTTTGACCTTCTCACTAATAATGTCTCATCTGTGGTGACACTGTGAATAATTCAGATCATTTCAAACTCAGACTGACTCACTCAGTTTTTGGGCAGATTTACAACAATATCTCACAACCTTTAAAGCTGCGCTATGTAACTTTTCTGGTGGTCTTAAAATGTTCGTATTAACCCGCTCTACGTGATTCTATCTGTATTTCGCCATTGTGTTCGTAAATCAAGATATAAACATTAATAACAGACCAATGAGGTGCCTTCTTCCCCGAGGTCACGCCCGCCAGCGTTAGCAACAAGTTTGACTGACTGGCTAAACCATCAGTGCGGGCGGGAAGGGGCTTTACCTTCAGCAGCCTCGCTCCAGATTGAAACTCGCGGTCGGAATCCAAATATGGGACTCGGCTCCAAATTGGCCCCTATAACCACTGGCCTCGATGAGCTTCATTTGACTGGAGCCAAACGCCGTGGGTGACGTCACACTCACTAAGTCCACTTTGTACAAGCTATAGTTGCACTTACAATAGCAAAGACTGCAGTTCTTTAGGTAGAATGTCCAACGTAAACAACAAAATATCCTGTATTTTTTTATAGAAAACAAAACCTTTACAAACATGTTCTGAAATGCATAGGATTTTTGTAGTAGTTTACCAGTTCAAATTTCAGTCTCTTAAATATTAACACCCCTGGAGTCGTTTGCAAAGTGAACTCTGAACAGAATGCTACATTTTAAACATAAACCTCAAATATTTATATATATATAAACCTGCCTTTTACTCACACACGTACACTTCCTCCATTATAACGCCGTTGTTCTGTGGGTGTATTTGAAACCCACTGACTTGGTTGTGTTGGTTAATATGAGCCAGTGCCCTGTGTAATAGACTTAGCTGCTCCATGAGGTTTGGGCCCAGCCTCCATGTTAAGTGTGCGCGCCGAATGCGTCCGTCACATAATTACGTAAGAACATGTTTCAGAAGAAAGCCCAAACTCCAAACTGTGCGTGTTCATCTGAAAGTGAACAAGAGGCAGATGGAGCGGGTAATTGTACAGAGCAACCCAGCAGACAGTGACATGTAATGGGATTTAGAATGAGATTTAAACTGCAGGAAATAAAACGTTTTGGTTTTTTTTCTTTTTTAAAACTTTAGATCTGTGTGACGTGGGCTCATCTTAAAGGGACACGTTGCTGTCTCGAGTTGGACAGGGCACCTACAGCTTTGTTTAAGGTCAAATTTTGTGGCAATTTTTAGTCATCTGCTTGATTCGATGGAAATACGAAGTTAAAGCCATACTTAGGGACATTCACCGTGGCTATAGATACGTTTTATGCCACACTCTGAAAGATTATAGCCAACAGACCAACATTTCCATGGAATCAAGCGGGAACAGGCCAAAAAGTTACACACTTTGGCTTTAAAAGTGCTTTTGGGGAGCGTTTCTTTGTTACCACATTTAAGTGTTGGAGTGCCCCCTGATGGCAGCAGTGGGAATATTACGAGCTGCCCAGTACAGCTGCTTTATTATAGAAAAAAGAATCATCAGGATTGTCTGAGTCATAATTGAAATCATGATTATCCAAAAGAGTGTTTGCTTAGAGAGAATGAGGAGCACGGCCTAAAATGAACAGAACCGAACAGATGAAATGAAAGTAGAGAGGTACAATCAGTGGCCAGTGTTTCCACTCATCCAAACATGTGTGAGCACCGAAAGTATTTAAAGCCTCCGTGTCTGATTTTTACCGTTTTAAAACATGAAAAACAGAACTGGTTCATTTTAATTGGTCCAAAGTTATTCCTCACTTACCTGATGCATCCCGCACATCTTAATTACTCACCGTGATGAGCTCATAAGCACTTTTCACAACTCCCAGAGACCAGAGCGGAATTTGACGTCGCAGTGATGCTAACAACTAGCATGCTAAGATCGCACTTCCTGATCCTCATCCAAGAAAACGCTTCGTAATGCAGACGGCGCACGGCGGACTTACACTGACAATGAATCATTTTATATTTTGGGGGAAGGGGTGGGGGTAGTAATAGTAGTAGGAGTAGTACTACTAGTAGCAGTAGTATAAGTAGTAGCGGTACATTGGTAGTAGTAGTAGTAGCAGCAGTAGCTCTAGCAGTAGCAGTAGTACTAGCAGTAGCAGTAGTACTAGTAGTAGCAGTAGTAGTAGTAGTAGTAGTAGCAGTAGTAGTAGTAGTAGTAGTAGTAGTAG
>KN470608.1:62217-75668 GCA_000787095.1 Periophthalmodon schlosseri | reverse complement strand
CCCATAGGGCACTTGAGTACTTAATACCACATCATCATTGGTTATTGTCGCACAAACTCGGTTACCTGCCCTGCCTTTGGTTAGACTGTGATGCTGTTACCATGCACGTAATAGTCACAGGGTATTTTGGATGCATCATTTCCCTCTTAACCAAACCAGGCCATGTTGTTGTTATTACATGCTGGGCTAACCTTATTACTGCAGTGATATGTGTGCTTTGAGGTCAGTAAGTCTGAGTGGACCATTAGAGCCGTTTAAAGCCCTCTCCGTGTTATTAACCCATTACATCATCATCAACACTGTGGCTGGAGACCTCATACTGTCAATGCACCGTAACACATAGGTTTCCATATAAAGCAAGCCACAAGTGTTATTACAGCAAATAGCCACGTGACAACATGTGGCTAGGCAGAGAGAGAGAGGAGAAGGCAATCCCCAGGTCTGCATCTCCAGCCAGTGCTATCCATCATAAAGTTGTCAAGTCTGAGGAGCATCAATTATGAATGGCTGGGTAATGCCCTGACTGTGTGTTTAGTGGGGCTGTAAAATTGGAGCCCAGATGGAGGGAGGGGCGGGTCAGGCGGGTCACACGTGAGAGCCGCACCACTCTCTCTCTCTCGTCCCCTCATATCAATTTAGGTCAAACTCTGAGGAAATAATGAGACGAGTGGGAAGAAAAGAGAGGGAGCAATAGGGTTGAGACAATATCAGAGATGTTGAATAAAACATAGGCTAGGTGATGGATGAAGAAGAACTTCATACAAGAGTATTCTAGTTTTACCCATTTGAGAGCACAGTCCAGTTCCATCCAGGATGTCAGGCTACAAGCTACACATTCATGTTCAGTCATGTCTGTTCCACTGCCTCCTGTGACAGCAACTGGGGAAATTACTGCGGTCTTAATCTTCTTAAATCTGTGGATGTGTGAAAGTGGATGGGCATGTGCACACTCCTCTTGCTCACCCACAGTTCAGGTCAGTCTCCCTGGATCAGGCCGGTCAGCTCATGCCCCTACCCAGCACTGGGGACCATCTGGTCCAAACAGGCCCATGTAATTCTTCAGTTATTAGACTTGGAAAATGAAAACATTTAACATGGCTGCAGCTGAGACTAGCCCCACAGCTCTGTCTGTAAATTGCATTGCTCTCAAACAGTGCCATTGGAATAAACCACTGGGGATTTGGGCTTTTAATATGGTCCTTTGAAATGGACTTAGTAATGAGATATCACCATTAACAATACACCCTCTCTCCAACAATAGATAACTTATTAGCAGTTTGTGCCTGTTTAAGTCTGTTTAACATCACCCTGTTCTCTTCATAACCCATGTGACGTTTTGATGTCACCTGTGCAACAGCCTGATGACAGTTCATTTACAATGTATTGATTTGTGAAGCATCATCACCCCTCTATAACGGTACTGCAAATGCCAAGGCATTACTTGCACTGCCTTGGCATTTGCCTTAAAACATGGAAGCTTTGTCCTCCATAGAGTCCTTGTAATCCTGTTTGATTTGGGAACCCCATTACTCGAGGGCCGGTTTATTTTAGACCTGGTTTAGGCCTAGTTTAAACCTAGAATAGTGCGGTGATGGACCTGATTTAGATCTAGCCGTATTCCAAAGACCAAATATTTCCCGAGGTAATACTTGGTGTGAAAAGTTGGAGAACCACTCACTGTCCCTCCAGTGTTCTCGCAATGGGTCCTCGCCTTGTCATGAAGCGCCCTCTGTCGATGGAGCTACGATGTTACATTTTAAATACCAAAACAACACACATAGCCATCACCCATCCGTTTTCATTTTTTCGCCTCATCTGGAGGCCAGGGCTTTGTGAAAGAGGGGCCTCTGCTTACAGGAGGTCGTGGCATATTTCAGGTTGAGTTGGATCAGGTTTTGAGTGTTTTTTTCCGCCTTGTGTGCAGAGGTACGTCATGCACCACTCCTATCGCTTTATTATAAGGCTACACCGTTACTCAGTTGACTGTAACAGGGCCTTGACAATTTGGTCATCCACTGCAAACCAGTAGCAATGCAACTTAAACTAACTAGTAAATAGGCAAATAGGCACATAGCCAGGTTAACATTGCCATTCATAGACCAATGGGATGCGTCCTTTGTTTTGTAACCACGGAAATGCTAATGCTACAAGGATGGAGTAGCTATTGGATTGAGTGTTCAAAGCTACGCAGTTTTAGTAAAGACTCGCGTTTTGTTTTGTAAAGAGTTGCCTGTATTGTTGCTGCAGCAAATTATTAACATCATAACAAAGATGCTGCTCATGCTTAGTAACAGAAATAAAGATGGTCTTTGTAACATTAGTGATGACTTCCCAAACGTGGTTACATAAAGACAGTATTGATCTGCATTTTCCCTGATGGATTCTCCTAATCTAGAGATTTTCATGTAACTTTAATGATAAAGCCAACTCAGATTACAATTACTTTGTGGCATTTGCATATAGCCTTATGGGTTACTCCTACCTACTTTGGTCCTAGCATTTAATTTATATAGCCTATAACATGCATATTAACCTAGTTGTGCCTTTTCCCCAATTAAAAGTTATTCACTCATTGCATTACATTTACAGTACATGCTGTGATCCTTGTAGTTCCAGGTAATGTGTTCCTAACCATCTCTGCTGCTTGACCTAGTTGCAGGTCACCATGAGCCCCTTGACTGTCTCCACCTCCCTCCTGTTCCTGCTGGTGGGGGCCTGGGCTGAGAACCACACCCCCCACAAAGGTGAGAAGAACCATCAGCAAGAGCAAGAGCACCAAGTTTGACACCTTTAGGTTTTTGATAAGAATTGTATTGGCCAATCTGTAATTATAAAGCATCATGAAAAATTACTAGCACTGCCAAGCTGTCAAAAGATGCACAGGAGTTCAAGCAAAAAAAGAACTAAACAACTAAAAAGTTTTAGGAAGTGTAATTATTTGTGTTAAAAGGCATATTAAACTCATGACTCACTCCTAAATCTTCAGCTAACCCACTCTATACTTCTTTCTCTGGTTGTCCAATATAAATCCATCCATTTTCTTCCGCTTAATCCGTGGAGGCTCCTCACTTTTGCTCAACTAAGACCCCATCAATCAATGCATTGACTAAACAACTGAAAGACTACCACAGCCCTAAACAAGGAAAAAACATCATAAAGCCATGTTACACTTGGCAAGACTAACATTTATAGACAAGGACAACCAGTTTTAGATTTAGATGAAAAATAATACATTATAGTGTTGCTATTATTGTGAGAAGAAATGATTTAATGCTTATTCATAATTACTTCATAATTACATCATCACCAAACAATAGTGCCATCCTTAATTCACTTTCATTCCCATTGTCTAATACTTTACAGTCTTGGTATGATAAGTCAAAATTAATGTGACATAAACAATAAGAGAAGGAAGCATTTGGGTTTAATATTTGTAGCAATGATTTCACTGATAAAAACATATCTTTTAAAATTCACACAACTATCCTGAGTATCAATTAACTGATTAATCCCTATTACCAATACGCATGTTGCTACTCTTTCAGTGTTCTTGGATAAGGAAGAGGCGAGTGCTGTGATTTCCCGTCAGAAGAGAAACCAGCCCTCCAATCTAGAGAAAGAGTGCATGGAAAAGTTATGCACTTATGACGAGGCCTATCGATTCTTCCAAGATACATATCGCACAGTACGTTTTGAATTATTTATTACACTCAAAATGTAAACAATACAACTAACAAGTCGATCTTTCTCTGTTCTCTTGTAGGATATTTTTTGGTCCGTCTATGTTGGTAAGTTAAGGTTGCAGTATGTAACTTTTTTGGTGGAGGGTCCGTCACCTTGTCTCCACGGTGACGTTATTGCTTTGCCTGGATGACAGTATGGTATTAAACTTATCGAAAAACATGGAGACAAGCAAGATACGTTTAATGCCGTACTATGGAACCCAGGCAAAGCAATAACATCTCCATGGAGACAAGCAATTGGTGGATCCTCCCCACGATAATTTGAGATACTGCTGAGCTCATAATGATATATATGTTTCTTTTGTTTAGATGGAGACCAGTGTCTCAGCAACCCCTGTCAAAATGGAGCTTTGTGTTCAGACAGTGCAGGAGGCTATGACTGTGTGTGCAAGTCCGGCTTCTCAGGGGCACACTGCGAAAAAGGTCAGTGCTTGTAGAAAATAGTATGTTTTAAAATGCTGTATTGTGTATTAAGGCTCTAAAACATGCAAAAACACTTTTCTATCATATAGACCATGGAATTATTAAATCAAAATATCAAAAAAGAACTATTTCAGATTTTCACCAATAATACTATTCTCTCTAGAAGGCTTTCGTCACGATATTTCAACCTTTATTTGGTTGATAATGTATTTTAAATGTACTCAATGCACAATAGAAATAATTGCTTGACTAGTTGACTCATCGAAAAATGTACTGCTAGTTATTATTATCTTGTGTTTCCTTTTAGATGAGACTATTTGCCCCACAGAGAAGGACAAGGGCTGCTCTCAGTTCTGTAAGCCTGGGTATATCTCCTATGATTGCTCCTGTGCTGAGGGCTGGAAAATCAGCCCAACTGACAAGAACAAGTGTGAACCTGCAGGTTGGTTTTTATTTATGTTTACTATTACAAATCAGAATGTTCCTTATATATCTGTCTACGAAATTATATTATCTTCCTATTTAGGTTTGATTAATTAAATACAAATGCTCATATAACAACAATAGGCTCTACTATAGATAAATAAATCCTTGTTTTGTATCATTTTGTTTTGTGCTATTTACTTGACAAAACCTGCAGCTACACTGAAAATGCCTTAATAGTTTGGCATATATAGATCCTAACCCAAATGGTGTTATCTTTTTCCCCTTAAGTTTCAAATGCCTGTGGTAAAGTGAACAGCTTGAGTCAATGGGAAAGCAGACAGAAAAGCAACAGGAACAACAACTTCCAGGGTCTGATTTGCACATCCTCCGAGTGCCCGTGGCAGGTAAATACAAAAGTTATATAATTTAAGCTGTATATAAGCCTTCGGTTAATTTAGGTAACTGTAACTTATGTCTGGTTTACAGGCTCTGCTGAAGAGTGGAGAGTCGGCTGGTTACTGCAGTGGAGTCATTCTCAAATCATACCTGATCCTGACTTCTGCTCAATGTGCCAGTAAATACAGCAACTTTCAAGTCGTAGTCGGTGAGTACACAATATTGTAATGATTCAATTAAGGGGCTTTTTTTTTCTAGATAATCTTACTTTCTCTTTGTATTTATATGTAAGAGTTTGTTAATTGTGTTTTTGTTACAACAGTCATTAATGTGTACATCTTATGGGGTATATAGTAAATAACTCTAGATGTTAGATTTTTATTTATGAACTATTCTAGACTTTTAAAAGCTGCTATAGCATTCACTGTACAATGAGTCCGCTAGATTTTGAAAATATTTTATTTGATTCTCTAACTAATGAGAAAACCACCGAAAATGTCTGCTCTGAATGGTGATCATTAAAATATTATTTCTTATCACCCTGAAGAGATTTGCTGAAAGAGACAGGCTTTATTCAAGGTGTCAGACAAATAGGTGTTGAATATAGTACAAAAACATGAATATAAAAGGTGACACTGCCCTGTTTTTTGACAGGTACACGCAAGACCACTCCTGAAGACGGCGAGCAGACACTGTATGTACACTTAGTCCACATCCATCCTCGCTACATCACAGGACGCCCTGAAAACGACCTGGCTGTGATCCAGCTCCGTGACCCCATACGGTTCAGGAGAGATGTTGTTGCCGTGTGTCTGCCCGAGCGTGACTTTGCCGACCACATCCTGGCATCTGGAGAGAACCCCGCTCTGGTGACCGGGTGGAAGGAAACCCTAGAGCAATCCGCCTTCCAGGGCCCTCTCACTCTCAACCAATTGTCTTATGAGCCTCTCTCAAAATGCATGGAGACCTACCCTATGATAATGACAAATAAAATGGGCTGTACATCTCCACGGGCCAATGCAGACTGCAGCATGAGTTCAGGAAGCCCCCTGCTAACACTCTACAGGGACGTCTTCTTCCTGACTGGGATCATCACCAAGCCTGCCGATGCAGACTGCACCAAAGGCTACATTTTCCAGAAAGTGTCTCGCCATCTGGACTGGCTTCAACCCTTAATGGGCTCACGTTATACGCATTAGGAAATTGTGCATGTGTATTTATATCTTGGCCATCTCATGCAGCAGTTAGCATTAATTTGAAATCCATTTAGTCATCCCTGGTAGTCGCTTCTCATTTCATCTGAACGTTCTAACATCCACCACAAGAGGGCACTCTCATTATATCTTACAGGTAATATAAATAAGTTGAACAGCAGCTATGAATATTTTACTATGTGTTTTGCGATATGGACATTCCTTTTAAAAATTAAGTGATATTATCTACTCAGTATGCACCTTGTAATTTAAACACTGGTAATCACTGTCTTTGAATGTATTAAATCCCTGTTAAACCCCTGAAGTTATTGTGGTTAATTTCCGCTCTACACTAGCCTAATATATTTTAAGATAAAGACAGCACTGCACAAATGCAACATAGCACCATCCATAACAATTGTTGAGTTGTATGTTGAGTTTTGTCATTAGAGGCACACCAAAAGCCAAAAACAGACAGGATAAATCTGAAATAGGTATCGATGAAAATAAATAGTAGCCTACTAGGATGTTTAGTTTAGTTTTAGTTTATTTTACAGGGACCATGTTCAGGAGCATTAATCAAAGAAAAAATGAAGAGATGCTTTGTACCAGACTAGCTCTCCGAGCTAATTTCCATCTGCAGTTCCTGAGAATGGAATCCCTGGTATAAAGTGCCTTTTACAAGATAATTACTGGGTTAGTTAAAGTGCAGTACAGATAAAGTCCCTTCCTGTTTTTGGTCAGAATTGAAGCTGGTAATACTGTAATACATTAACTTGAAGTTAATGTTATTTGGAGGACAAAACATTAAATAATGCACAAAATCTGGTAAATCTTCCAAAGAACAAACTCTAAAGGAGCTGTGCAAGAAACACAAATGTTCAAATCATTTCATATTGTCAACATAAAGCTTTTGTCACTTGTAGACTTACTCACAGTGGGAAGAACTAAACTTTTACTCAAGTAAGAGTACTGTTACTTCAATCAAAATATTACTCAAATAGGAGTAAATGTATTCTGCTAGAAAATTACGTCAAAAAGTACAATTTCTTTAAAAAGTTACTCAAGTAAATGTAACTGAGGTTTAATTTATCCTTGTTTTGGTCCAATTTTTGTTTTTGTAAATATTTTGAAATTTTGCAGTGTCAAAAAAATATTTTACTATAATACTGTTACTGTCATAGTCTTTTTTTTCCACTAAACTTTAGTCTCTCCAGATTTGAGCCAATTATACCATGTTTTTATTAGAGTGTATTGGACCTATACAGTGAAGCTGTGACGCCCAGCCCTATGTCATTATTCTGCATGTCTTTATGGTTGCAGACATTAGCTCCTCTGTTGTCTGGCACCCTTTTCCCACAGTCACCGGCCCACTGCGCTCTTCTCACAACCCCTTGGTGCATAAGGCCAGCTCCGTGTCAGTGCGGGACACAGGACTCGTAAGAATGAAGAATGGGCCACAACAAAAACCTGGCCTGCCACTTTTGATCGGGCTCCTGAAAAGCATGGCTCTAAGTGCAGGGGCCCGTGGTCGTGGTTTCCATGGCACTCACCAAGGAGACAGCTCCTTGTTCCCAAAAATGGCTGTGCTCCTTCAGTGGGACATCCAGGGCAGATTTATTTGAGTGCAGCTCCTTCCTTCCTCAGCCTGCTCTTGGACTCTGGGCTTTCTTGGTCCATTTGTTTGCTCTGACATCTCACAAGCACTAGTTTACTGGATGAGCACTAGACTTAATGCATTTTATCATTATATGTTAGAATAAACTAGCAGACAAATGTACACATCTTAATAGCTTTAGTTTATGGATAAAGAGGGATATGAAACTCATATAAAAATGAACTACTGTATAATAAATGTCCAGTATTCATCAATTAATTATTGAAAAGCAGTGTAATCATAAAATATGTATACATTCCAAATGACTGCCCTCAGACAGTTTGAAATGTTATTTTAGAGAACTACTACAATAGTAAATGAAGCGCTGCTAAACAATACAAGAGTAAGCAACACATTTTATTATGGGCTCCTCGGCCTACAGTGAGGTATTTGTTTGAAATATAAGACAAAGGCTCTCAATCCTGAAGTCTGAGGATAATTTACACCACAATAAAGGGAGAAGAGGATGATGAAATCTGAAGAGACCTGGGATTTGCAGTTATGTTTGAGTAATTTTATTGGACAGATTAAGAGAACTAAGGTCCATGAAAGAGGAGACCAGAGAGGCATGAGGTGTAGAGGAAAGTAAACAAACACAGATAACAAATACTGTGTAAAAGTGTTTCCTAATGTTCTGTTGTGTGCATCTGGCCAGTGTCCCATTAAATCAATAATCCTCCGCAAAACCTTAAAATAGCCACATGCTGTGATCTGAAATCCCCATCCGTGTGGGCTCCTAATGGTGGGTTTGACACATAATAATGCATGTCTCCTGGGTATAAGGGGTAGACCCAAAAAGGCCGTCTTTGGGCCAGGATTATCTGTCTGTCTAGAGTCTGGAGCTAGACAGGGGGGTGAGGAGTAGTGTTGATATTAAACACATCAATAGTGTCTCAATCTTTGTTTTTATTTCTGACATGGGTTTTGAATTTGGTGGTATTTGGTATTTTATTAAACTACTGTGTTATATGGACACTGGGCTGCTAGTCACACTTGGATGGGTAATTGTGCACAAGGCCAGCAGTAACATAAGGTATAGTCAAGGTTTGTATAAGTGGAAGGAAAAATAGAAAGGACATTTGTGCAGTAGTGGACACAAAAATAATTGTTATGTACTACTAGTTCTAATAAATGAAACTACTGTTACCACTAGGGCTTCTTTAAGGGATAGCAAATAATCTAGCTAATAAATTTAAAATGTGGAATAGGGCTTTCATCAGAAGCCAGCAAAAATGCACTGGTTTACAATGGGCTGGAATATTACATCTACAACCATTGCTTTATTTCCTATTATACTAATTAATGTCCGCAAATCATGTTACCATTAAATAAAGTTCAGTAACTGAATCAAGCTGTGAAAAACTATGATCATTTTCATCTTGCAAATGCAGTATGCCGTTTTGTCTTCCTATGGCCATGCAGTTTTTAAACTGTGCTCAAAACCAGTGTACCAGAAAGATAAATCACAGTTTATCCTGCTTCCCCTGACATGACCTTTGATGGTCCACTGAAACCTGAGCAGCTGCAAAGAGGTGTTCAGACTCAGTGAATGAAAACAAGTGTGTGGCAGCGGGGGGACGTCTGAGTGGTGATGAAGAACCCTCGCAAATTATGGCCCAAATACAATATGGACTCAATTCCCAACAAGGTTAAATGTATTAAATTATCTGGAAAAACACTATGTAAAAATAAAGTTGTAAACAAAAATGTACCATGTGCTTTTAACTTCAGTTCAACAATTTTCCAACTACTGTGTAAATAACTCCTGGCTTAGTCCCAAAGAAACCATCTATAGTCCACTTTACAGCTTCATGATAACCATAAAAATCTTAAGAGAGTAGATTTTTAAAAATGCATACAAAACCTAAACATAGATTGGTAGTGGCAACTGATGAGTCAATAACCCATTAAATCTAACATCCTTCTAAATGAGATGTGCTCCTCAGAATGAGCCTCTCTTCCTGGTCATGTTGCACACCTGTATCCTGCCATAGCTTGTGCATCCTGTCAGTTCAAAGGTCTCAGTTGTGATGTGGAAACAGATGGAGCTGAGGTGGGCTACCCGGCTGTCCCTGCTGCAAAATAGGGGGGACTACAGGTAATATTGAAAGAAAGAACGGAAGGAAGGCCAAGAATACATTTATGACAAACAGCTCATGTGATGTTGTTACAGACATATGACACTGAGTGTGTATTCCCGTCACAACAGTTGAGAAATTCATCAGAGGGACAAAGTTAGCCTGCATCTGTCTGTGAAGCTATATTAGTCACGTTCTTGTAAGCCCTGCACTCCTTCAGCACATGGATCCAAAGATACTTTGTTTATAAATATCAGTGTCAGTCAACCAATATCTTGAGTAGACCTCTTTTTAACAGTTTTGCATTTTTAATTGCATGGATAATGTCTAGGTAGATTCCTTTTATTCTATGCAAAAGTAAAGGTAAGGCCAGGTGATTTTATTTGAATATAATTGTATGTTGTTGTTAGGCCATCAATCCACATCCAGTGCCTTAAAATGAGTTAGGCTACCCTAAATCATGCGCGTAAAGGACACTGACTAAAAATAGTCGCTCGTACACAGCCATAGAAAATAACTGCAGCTTGAGTGTCAACATTCTCACATCAGAGCATTAAACAACGTTTTCACAGTGCATCTGTCAGGCTGACTTGTAACTGCACAGAACTAATCATATCAGACACTTGGACAAAAATATACGCCACTGCAGTGTCAAGCACAAAATGCATAATTTATTTTCACGACGCAGACTTTGTACACTGTAAAAATCAGTGAGGGGCATAATGGCAGCTTGGTGAAGAAAAAGCGCTGCAGCCATGTGTTGATGGTGCTCGTAGAAGGCTCAAGTGTAGCAGCATTAAACTCTCAGTGCCCCCTCCCCCTTTCTTTTCCCATGCTGTCACTCGCATGCACCTGTCAGATTAGGCTCAGGTCCTCAGCTGCCACTCCTTATGATACGGTTCCCTCTTAACAGGTTCCCTCACTGGTCTGGGGGTCCGCGCCCTGGACTTTTAGCATGCGACGTATACGAGGAAATACATTACTATAACCTTAATCACCGATTAATCACCGTTTAGGGTTGTAGGCTATTACTGGGTCTTGTTGAATTACAGGTTTTACCAAAACGCCTTTACGCAAAGAATAGGCCCATGTGGGTGGTTCAACATGCGCATTGCCATTGTCTTCTATTTATCTTCTACTACACGTCACGCTGGGGAACACTGGGGTGTCATGGCTGCTGTGCGTAAAAGAGTAATAGTTTTGGAATTTGCGCAAACAATACTAAATGTAGGGATTTAGGCTAGGTGTTTGGAAAAAGTAAACATAATGGGGTGATATAGGAGCAGACGGGAGTAAATGTGGGGGTAGGGAGAGTGGAGGTAGAGGGGGGACCACGCTGAAAGAATCCCGCTGCTGGCTGGACGGACTAAAGCAGCTGAGGCGACAGGCATGTGACCAGAGGGGGAATATAAGCATAACAGCGGCCTGGAAGAGCATCAATGAAAGCAGTTTAACAGCGCAATGCCGCTAATGCCCTTCACAATAATAGTGATAATAATAAAAACTACAAAAACAAACAAGCAAACAAACATTAGTCTCATATTAGGCGTATGATGCAGAAAGATGTTAAACTGAAAGAAGTCCTGGACTAAAACGTAAACCTGTTGGTACTCGTTTAGTTGAGCTTTATTGAATACTTCAGTATCTATCAAAACTATTTTGGCCAATTACTATAGTAATAGGCTTAATAACCTAGGCTTCTGTGTAGAAAATTACTATTCGGGAACACTCACTTTTACTAAAGATGCTCATTTGTTTCGCATAGACAGTTGTGGTATAGCGTTAACTCAATGGGCTTTTATTTTGACTGACTTAACCGGAAACATGTGCCTCCCGTTGACGCTGTACTCGCATGTTCGCTATGATTTAGTGCAGTGAAAGAGGGAAAACTGTGGAGCAGGGAATAATCAGCTGCGACAAATGCAGTGTCCATGACACTGACTTTACGACCCTGTTTGGAACTTATTGCGTTCTGGGAGTAGTAATTAGCGCAGTAGTTTCAATAGGGCAGATTTTAAGGAGACCCCCTGTCAGGCGATAGCCTTTTTCATTTAGCGATCAGTTGAAGTGTTAGAAACAGGCGGAGAGGTCTGTGATGGTTGTGGCTAAGCGGGGAGCAGACACATCTCTCTGTATTTCTGCGCGATTGTGATGTTTTGAGCGCGCGGAGGGGATTATTGTTACGCACGTCACACAGAGCGCAGTTTTGGGTGATGCGTTCTATGAGGACCATTGAAGCACGGTGCGGACCCTCAGCTGGATAAACCCTACATTTTGGGGAGTAACGGTTACATGCGCATCTTGTTTTAGTTACGTGGTGTTAGTGCACAGAGGAATACTGACTGCTCCAAGGAAAGGTCTGCGACAAAACTGGGAAAACCCTGAATCCAGGGTGTACTTGTCATGTCCATTTTGCCTCAGAGGACAACAGACACGGGCTGAGAGCTGAATAACTATTTTGATTCTGTGAATGGGGAGACGTTGCGCGAGGAGCCAAGCCACGTTCGAAATGTGAAGTCCAAAATCTGCAGCGTCCCTGAGCCACGTTCATTCTACATTTGATTTGTTTACATCGATTAAGGTACGTGCATGTCATCATGTATATCAAAGAAAGATTAACATTTATGATCGCATGTGTGCGCACACGACTATAATAACCGTTCAGACAGAGAGATGCTTTAAAGACGATGCACCAATTTGATAGGTGTTGCCTACATGTGTAGTATCGGGCACACTGGGTACCCACATGATGTTAGAGCCACACACTGGACGTGACCTCAGGTTTGCTTCATTATTAAACACGGGTAAATCCACTCATGGCTTAAAGATAATTCGATGCGTATTTTCTCACGAAGATTTTATGGGCCAAGGCGTGAGTTTCCATGTCACAATACACTAGATATTATTTTAGGACTGTCAATCACTGCCTGCACCCCACCCCCTTCAATTCCACGGCCCTCCCCCAGTCTTTTACTTTGGAGGTTAAATGTCATTCTTTATATTTGGGTCCCACGCGCTTACGCACCACCCGTAACAATGGGCCGTGTGACTAACAAACACGGACTTCTGGAAGCCCCTGAGACCCTCCCATGTGACTAGTATTGTTAGGGTCTTTGCTAAAAGGGAGAAGCATTCTCCAAATGTTTATGCATTAAGCTCCTTAAGTCAGCTAAACCATGGGTGTCTGTTGATTTCTCTCCCACGCAGGTCCTGTATGAGACCCTTTTAATTTGAGAGGGAATCACTTAAATAGTCACTTGAGTCCTATTACATAAAAGCATAGACGACCATCAATGTCTGTGATATATGATCTCCCACAGCCATTGCCAGTGCAGTTTATTCATAGACTCTTGGTGCTTCACGGTCTATTTTAGAGTGTTCTGTTTTCCATCATTAATCAATATTCATGCTGTTTATTGTCAGCCGGTGCTTTCATGAGTATGTTAGCTCTCTCCCGGGAATAGAGGATGCTACAGTATCTCCTCTAGGCTGATGCCATATGTACCTTATTTGGAGCGCTATGTGTGTGTGTGTG